>OY019132.1:42542710-42810164 GCA_955652365.1 Eristalinus aeneus
ATAAAAGAATGAGCACTAGAAGCTCGCGGTCGAAGAAATGAAGTGCGAAAGTTCTACCAAAAGGCAAAATAACTCTACGGTAGGAGCAAGGTTCAGACGGAAGCCTGACGGGACCAAATTGGACAATTAGTAGTTGAGTCGCAAATGCTGCTGAGAATCTGGGAAAATAAATTTCGCAGGCGATGACACAAATTCCGTTGTAAGGAAGTCAGTTCCACTCAATTTGGATGATGGTAGACAGGATTTCTGTCCCCCCGAGAAAGAAGAAGTGAAAATAGCAATATCGAAACTCAAGTTAAACAAAGCTGCTGGAGCAGACGGACTGTTCGCAGCATGCCTCAGCTCATCTGTAAGACATGGTCGGAGGAAAGCATGACCGACGAGTGGAATTTCAGCGTCGTTTCCCCGGTTCACAAGAAAGGGGACCCTTTTGACTGCGCCATTTATCGAGTTATCAGTCTCCTTTACATTGCATACAAGATTCTCTCTGACGTATTGTTTGAGCGTCTGAAACCGTTTGTCCACAACTTGATAGATCCCTATCAGTGTAGTTTCAGACCAGGAAAGTCCACAATAGACCAGATCTTCGCATTACGGCAGATCCTGGAAAGGACCCAAGAAGTACAAATCGACACTCACCACCTATTTGTAGATGTTAAGGCCACATATGACAGTGTGCAAAGGGACGATGTATTCAGTGCCATACCTAGTTTTGGTTTGCCATCAAAATCGTAAGATTGTGTTGGATGATGATGGAAAATTCTCGCTGCTCTAACAAGGTCGGTAACGAGCTCACCTAGACTTTCAATGTCAAAAAAGGTTTTAGGCAAGGCGACGCATTGTCATGTGACTTCCTTAACATTGGTCTTGAGAAGATCGCGCGTAAATTACAAATCAACACCAGAGGCATGATCTTTCAAAATATTGCTCAACTTGCTAGCTTGCGCCAATGACTTTGACATGCTTGGGCGAACGCAGCTGTAAATAAGGAGTTCGCTGCTTATAAAGCGGAAACGGCTGAAAGGATTCTGGCAATGATGGGGGCAAAACAAGGAACATGCTGGCATTAAACAAAATTTAACATTTTTTTAAACAAGCTTGACTATATCAGCTGTTTAAATATATAACGGTAAAGCGGTTGAATGCAAGGTAGGTAGGTATGTTAAGGTGGCTGATGAATGCACTCAGTCCCATACAGGACCATTGTGCTACCACAATATGTGGGAAGAACCTAAAACCACCTGGAGCCGATGATAAAGTTTAAAATGTCGGCGGGATGGGTTTTATTGAGGTCATGTAGGCCGTTGAGGAAATAGCTTCCAAAGTGCTTGTGTCTGAGGCGCGAGAGCCCCGGGCATATGCATAACAGGTGTAGGAGAGTTTCTGATTCTTCCTCATCCCTGCAGCTTCTGCAAAAATCTTTTGAGGGAGCCCCTAGCCTGCTAGCATGCTCACCGATTAGACAGTGCCCGGTTATGGCTCCCATGACCAGGCTTGTGTCTGATCTTTTGAGCGATAGTAGCAGTCTGGAGCGATTGGTTTCAAGAGAGGGCCACACCTCATTAGAGACGCGACAAAGATTATGGTTAGACCACCTTTGATTAGTCTGATGGATCGGGTTCAAGTGCTGTTCTGACTTGCATGTGGCGAGAGGGATACCGAGATGTTCGTGTTCCTGAAGTAGTGGTTGCGTTGTGGCAAGCCTGGCCGATTCGTCTGCTTGACAGTTGTCCGGAATGTCTCTGTGACCTGGCACCCGCACAGGCGTATTTTGAACTGCTCAGCCATCTCATCTAAGGACGTGTGGCAGTTCATGACCGTCTTAGAGTTTGATGAGACAGATTCCAGGGCCCTGAGTGCTGCCTGACTATCCGTAAAAATAAGGATATCAGCTGAGGATATTCTATTCCTCTTCAGCCAAGACAGTGCTTCGCGAATAGCCATTACTTCAGCTTGAAACACACTACAGTGATTGGGAAGTCTGAATTTTAGACTAAGGTTAAGATTCTCAGAGTAGACTCCGCAATCAACGCCTTCGTTTGTTTTTGATCCATCGGTGCAGATGCACGTAGCGTCAGCAACCCATTGTGGGTTAGCCGACCACGCGTCTCATTCAGGGGTCATAACGCGAAAATTTTGTATCAAAAAGACCTTCGGCGCCGCATAGTCAAGGTTTTGGTATACAAAGTTTACTCTTTGAAGGATTCTTGAGTGTCCGTGGGACACGTTCCATTGTGATGAGGAGATCAGTCTTATGGCTGCACTAGCCGCCGCGTGTTGGGCAAACAGATCTATGGGAATAACGTTGAGAATGGCTGTTAAATGCAAAGTTGGCTGCGAAAAAATTCAATAAGTTCAGTTGTTTTCTTCAAACGAAAGCACTTGACCCAATATTAAATGGTTTTCGAAGCGAACAGTTTCCCTATTCCCCAACCCAACGGTCTGTGTAAAGGATGATAAGTTTCCTTGACTTATGTGGATTGTGGAAAATCACCATTCTCGTCGTGAAAAGTCAAAAATGTTCACAAATAACTTCACAAAAACAGTGGTCACGTGAAGAAATATCACCAATAACTTATCCCTAAGTGTCTAATCGGCGACAAAGTAGTAGAAAAGGAAAACTTTCACATAACACAAGTCCAGTGAACCGTTGATTTGCATGCACGATTTCATTTTCGCCTTCACTTCTACGACACATACATGCGATTCATCAAAAAAATGTTGTCGCAAAATTAAAATGAATGATCGAACACGCGTTTTTATTGTCCAGACACACGTGCCTTGCCTTACCGATTTAACGGTAATGAACCTCAATCATTATTGATTGGCATGATTTTCAAGCATTTCTGTGATTCCTTCTTTTTTTGGATTGGAATCTGTCGAGTTGTTGGGGGTGGCGCTAGAGTCTGCGATGAATTTAAGCCTAGTCCGCGAAGAAATCATTTAGGCAAGGCGCGTCGCACTTCTTGATTTAATGAAGGGTTTGCGCATTTATGCCCGCATCGGTCAATGAATTTTAAAAAATCAAGCAAATATAGTCTTGTGGCGATGCGAATGCGAAAACATGTGTGTCCGGGATGGAATCATGAACTCTGGACACACCGATCCTGTGTTTAAGTTCAATCTGACAGTTTAATGCATTTCAGCGAATCCCTAAATCCCCTTCCTCATTCCAATGCCTGGCCACTGCACACTCCATGTTGCCAAGCCGTGCATTAATCACCCGCAACTAAGCCACCCAATGATGCATTATGCCCGCGTGCTGCTCTTTGGACTAACCCCCGTACAAGCACCCTCCCGAACATTGCTCATTCAAAATGGGTGCCTGCGCCATTATCGTGTCAAAACTGCGAATTTCGCGAATGCAAAAGATAACGCCAACCGCTGCTGTCGCATTATTGCGAAATTAGCAGCTCGTTCATTGGTATAATTGAACGATATTCCGCGACCTGTGAGTAACCCAATTCGACTTCCGTAAGTCGCCTGTCGCACACGCAGGCATTCCTCCGCACAGACACACATCACATCGATTACCCAATCCATCGATCAACCCGCCGCCGAATTGCCGCAATGCAGGTGCTTTCTGCCGATCAAACACCGATTTCCTTTCGATTGTGCGCGCCGAACTGAGAGCGCTGTTTTCGAAGCACAACTGCGGTGACATGTGTGACAGTTTTGTGATTTCGAAAACGGCGCACGTCCGGCAAATAACAGTAAGAAAAAACTGAAAAATTCAAATCAACATGCGGTAACAATGGTTACTTTCTGCGCCTGCTCGGCGCGGCGGGCAACGCTGTTTTTTGGACATTTACCAGAGAGACAAACGACCGTGGTGGTGCGGCGCAACGTTGCTGGTGACGAGCTGGACAAATCACCGTCCATGTGCGGGAGCATCTTCGTCTTCGCCTTCGCGGACGGCAAGCGTGTGGCCGTTGTCAATGGGACCCATTCAGGGTACTAAATAGCGCTTTTATGCGTTCACTTTCTCTGGAGATGGCTGTGCGAGCTGGCGTGCTGGCGTGTTGGCTTGAGAAACTCCTGCACAATCCCAGTGTTTGCGCGTCGCTACGTATGCTAATCCCAAAGATAAATTCTGTAAACAGTAGAGGTCATTGTTGCCAAAACAAACGTCACTTACGACACTTGATTTTTTTCGCGAAACGGTTTCACTTTCGATACGGTTTCTTTTCGTCGGTTTTAATGTTCGACGAGGAGAGGAATTTCTGATTTTTTCATCTGAAGCAATAAACGGCGACGGCGACGCACTGCTGAGTGGCCTGTTGATCTTCCTAATTGAGGTAAGATGTGAGGGTTCTTTCAGAGAGGAAGTTGTTTGCTGGCGTTGAAGCGTTAAATTTCCGAAAATCGACTGCTAATTGAAGCCGTTTTATGAAGGTGCTAAGTTCGGCCTGTTTGATCGGGTTTATGGAATGTGGGATTCCCACGAGAAAGATCCAATGAAATCCTTCAACCTTTGATGCGTCATCGTTTGACAAACAACTGGCGAACCCAAATGCATTTGAAAAACCTCCGGAAAATGGCACATAAGAGCTACGTGACGGGAATCGTCCAAAACCGACAAAACACAAATTTCACTCACAGTGCGCAATCACATTGCATTGGCGAAACAAAGTGACAATCAATTACTTTGACAGCTTAAGCTGAGGCGCTACAGCGTCATGAGTGAGTAAGTTGGAGGCTAGATAAGGAGTATTAGAATCGAAAGCAGAGTCCAAAGACTGTGGCGCTGAGCTATTATTAGTCACCTTAATTTGGAGTAATTTACAACTTGCTTCGGAGGAGGGCTTAGGTGGTTCCGTGACGACGTATTTCGGGTCCGATTACTAAGAGGCGACAGTGTTAGTGTTTCTTCCCCGGAAATTTGTCTATTTTTGAGAATGTGGGAATCACCATGCGTCATGGCTTACTGGTTTGGAAAAGGTTCACCAAAGTTGTATGGTGCTCGTTCGTCTTTAAAACAAAGCTTCTCTTTCAATTTATTTAAAGAAAACAAGTGAGGTGGTACGGTTCAAAAGGACACAGGGCCTAGCATTTCTTCCCAGTAAAGGGAACCTACAGCCAGTATTTTCGGAAAAGTTTCATCAAAGTTTTAGAGAACCTGCCCTTTCTTAAGATTTGTTGTCTGATGGTGGTCCAAATGTATAAACAATAAATAATGTGGTGCTATAGTCAACAGTGGTCGCCGTGGCGTAGTGGGTAGAGTGCGACGCTCACACGCCAAAGGGTCTAGGTTCGACTCCCAGTTCAACACCAATTTTTCTAATATTTCACGGCACCACCTCTTTCGAGCTGCTGACAACACTCAAAGAGTAATAACTGTCTAAGGAAGCTTCTCAAATTTCGCCGTTCTCTTCTTCTTCTTCTTCTTCTTGTGGCGCTACAGTCCGGGGTGGACCTGGGCCTCAACCAACATGCCATGAGGCAATTTCGCCGTTCGGAGTCGGCAAAAAACTGTAGGTCCCTTCTACTCGTGAGAGAACAGTAGCGCGCACAACACGAGTAGTTGATGAGCAAGCTAGGACCTGGTTCCCCTTTGGACTGTAGCGCCAACAATTATTATTATAGTCAACAGGGTCACAGCATTTTAATCTTCTGAGTGGAGGAGGACCTACAGGTATCTGTGCGTTTAAACCTGGACAGTTGTTTTCATTGCCAACTAAAACTCAGTGAGCATTTCGTAAGACATAGAATTATAAAAAACAAACATGCGACACAGGACTTTGTCTTATATTTCTCATAAAAGAGGGAGTTCTGGAAGAACTACTTATTGCTTATACAATTACTGATTTTTTATTTTTACGGAAGGAACAAACAATAATAATAATAATTAATAATTGTATGGCTTGACAGTCCACAGTGGACCAGGGCCTAGCTTGCTTATCAACTACTCGTGTTGTGCGCGCTACTGTTCTCTCACGAGTAGAAAGGACCCAGTTTTCTGCCGATTCCGATCGGTGAAGTGTGAGAATCTACGTAGACAGTTATGACTCTTTCAATGTTACCAGCTGCCCGAAAGAGGAAGTGCCGTGAAAAATTCAAGGTGTTCAGCCTGGAATCGAAGCTAGACATTCTGTGTATGAGTGTATCACTCTACCCACTACGCCACGGTGGCCACAAGAAATAGGAAGAAATAACCTACCTTAAATTTAGATGTGTGTGGCCGCCGTGGACGTGTGTGTGTGTAGAGTGCGACGCTCACACTCCGAAGGGTCTAGGTTTGATTCCCAGCTCAACACCAATTTTTCTAATATTTCACGGCACCACCTCTTTCGAGCTGCTGACAACACTCAAAGAGTAATAACTGTTTAAGAAAACTTCTCAAATTTCGCCGTTCGGAGTCGGCAAAGAACTGTAGGTCCCTTCTACTCGCACCACACGAGTAGTTGATGAGCAAGCTAGGCCCTGGTCCCACTCTGGACTGTGCGCCAACAATTATTATTATTAAATTTAGATGTAGCGCCTGATTGACCGCTCATCTACCCGCATAGGGCCCGACTTAAAAGGATCCCAGATTTGTAACCAGGAATTTTTTGGAATTAAAGAGCTGATATTAACAGACTAGTCCCATTCAAATACCAGGTATATCGGTATGAAGTGCGGCAAGATACAAATGTCTCGATGGGGAACATTTGTTGTGAACGAGCCCTTATTTTTTTCTTTTTTGTTTTTTTTGCTATGACATCTGTGACAAATATTTAGAATACATAAAGTCATTGAGCAACAACAACGACAACATCATATTTTTCATCGTGTTAAAAAAGTCGAATTTTGTAACCAGAAAGTGATGATTTGCGGAAAGCATTTGATGATTTGTTTTCATTTGAAGAAAAGTGCTGCAGAGTCGCATCGAATGCTTGTCGAGGCATATGGGGATCATGCTCTATCAGAAGCAACATGCAAAAGATGGTTTCAACGGTTCAGAAATAATGATTTTGATGTGAGAAATGAAGAACGTGGAAGACCACCAAAAAATGTTTGAAGACGCCGAATTGCAAACGATATTCGATGGAGATGACACCTTGAGTCAAAAGCAAGTGGCAGCAATGTTAAATGTTGCACAACAAACAATTTCTGACCGAAGCTATGGGAAAGATCCAAAAGTGTGGAAAATGGGTGCCACATGAATTGAATGAGAGACAGATGGAAAACCGCACTTCACACTTATGAAATTTTGCTTCGAAGACACGAAAGAAAATCGGTTTTTCATCGGACTGTTACTGACGATGAAAAATGGATTTATTTTAAGAATCCTAAACGGGTTTGGGTTAATCTGGGACAACCATCAACATCGACTGCAAAACCAGATCGATTCGGCAAGAAGACAATGCTGTGTGTTTGGTGGGACCAGAAAGGTGTGCTGTACCACGAGCACCTTAGACCTTGTGAAAACGTTAATACTGATCGCTACCGACAACAAATGATCAATGTGAACCATGCATTGATCGAGAAACGACCAGAATGGGCCAGAAGACACGGCGAGGTAATTTTGCTCCATGACAATGCACCTGCACACAAAGCAACACCGGTTCAGGATACAATCAAAACACTTGGCTTGGAGCAGCTACCCCACCCGCCGTATTCACCAGACTTGCCTCCTTCCGACTACTATTTGTTTTCATCGATGGGACACGCATTGGCTGAGCAGCACGTTGATTCCTACGAGGAGGTCGAAAATTGGGTGTCTGACTGGTTTGCTTTAAAAGACGAAAAATTTTATTGGCGTGGTATTCACAAATTGCCAGAAAGGTAGTCAAAATGTGAAGAAAACAATGGCCAATACTTTGAATAAAATGTTTCTACTTTCCCATTAATAATTAGTGTTTTATTTTCAAAAAAAAAAAAAACGTTTTATTTCATACCGGTATACCTGGTAGAGCTGAGTGCAGCGCCGTCTAACAAAACGCTGTTTTATGAACTGAGTAATTTGGCGTTTGATTTTACTGGGTTGTCGGATTCTTTTAACTCCACACGGAGACTACCAAAAATATAGAGTATATGAAAAACAGAATCTAAAAAGTATATCAAAGCCAAATGATCCTGTAACACACCACTCAATAAGTGCGCCACAAGCAAAAAATTCATATTATTTTTAGGTAGTACAAATTTCATTTGAATGACAACTGTTAAATTTTGATGACAATCTAACATTTCGATACCACTTTAATAAAGGGTGTCCCAACAAGAACGCAAGATTTAAATGACTGATGCAGCAATTTAATTGTTTCTCTGGCTGTATGAGATGTGGCGCCGTCTTGTTGAAGCCACATCCCCTTCACATTCATTTCTTCAATTCTAGGCACGAACAAATTGGTTATCATATCACGATACCGAACACCATTGACTGTTTGGGCTCGACCTGACTCATTTTCATAAAAAAATGTCCAATGATTCCTCCAGCCCAAAATCCACACCACACAATGACCCGTTGAGGATGCATTTTCTTCTCGTTAATCAGTCGAGGATTTTCCTCGCCCCAAATGCGACAATTCTTCCTATTGACGAAGCCATCAAGATGGAAATGGGCTCCGTCACTAAAGATGATTTTATCGGTAAAATCAGCATTTTCATGTTGTCTCTCCAATTCCCAATTAACGAACTCCCTCCGCTGTGCATGGTCAGCTGGCTTCAGTTCCTGAGTCAATTGAACTTTGTATGCATGAAGATGTAAATCTTTCGTCAAAATTTGCTGCATAGTGGACTTGTAAATACTAATTTGCTGAGCTCGGTGTCGAATCGATGTGGATGGGGTTTGAGCGACATCATCACGTACTGCTGCGATATTTTCGGTCGATCGACGAAGGCACGTTGTTGTTTTTACATCAGTTGCAGACCCAGTTTCAGCAAATTGTTTCATTAATCGCTTTACAGTTGACGCTTTTGGAGAATTATTGTAACCTCAAATTTTGCAATTTGCGAACTTTAGCCGCAAAACTTCCACCATTTTGGTAAAACAATTTCAAAATGAGAATGCGTTATTCATTCGTGTAGCGTTCCATTTTTATTAACCTTATACCTTCTACAGACAAATAATAATAATTGGTCAAACGTTTTTTTTGATTCTGTTTGTATCGATGGTATATGGAGGAGAAGATTTAAAGATGAACTCTATAAGCTGCACAGCGACATGCGCCTGGTCAAGCGTCTTCAGATACAACGCTTAAGATGGCTGGGCCATGTAGATCGTATTGACACCACTGCTTCATCCCGAAAAGTTTTCGAATCAGAGGCATTGGGACAACGCAACAGAGGACGGCCTAGTCTAACATGGCGCACACAAGTGGAGAAGGAACTCAACCAACAGGAGGCAGCTAGCGAAAGATCGTGCTGGCTGGAGAGACATGTTGGTTGAAGAAGAAAAGGAAGAAGTTTCATATCCATCGCGAAGCGTGTATCGAAGAGAACCATGAATTCAAAATTTGCACAATTTAGCAGCGCCGTTTTGGCGACCAAATAGTCGCCACTTAAAATAGTGCTGACAATTCGCGTTACGAGGGTTGCCTTTTATATTTCGGGATTAGAGAACAAAAACAAATATTAATCATCGAAAATAGGTATATTGTTTTTCAAAAAATTCCCCATTAAGGTCTATACATTTTTGCATGCGTTTGAACCAAATGCCGAAGCACTTTTGCCACTCTGAACGCATCAGCCGCTTCTTCGGGTGTCGAAAAACTTTGACCTCACATATTCTTTTTTACGTACGGGAATAAAGAGAAGTTATTCGGTGCCAAGTCAGGACTATACGGCGGATGACTCATCAAATCGATGTTTTGAGTGCCCAAAAATGCAGTTGTTTGAGCCGATGTGTGAGAGCTCGCATTGTCGTGGTGAAGAGTGATTCGTCTTCGGCAGTTGGATTTCCTGATTTCTTGGAAGACAACTGCCAAACAAATGTTTGTGGACCACTCAGAATTGATTGTTCTGCGTCGTTCTAGTGGTACGATTGCGACATGTTCAGTTTTTGCGAAAAACAGGTGACCATTTACTTGGAAGTGCTTCGTGCGCGAGCAACTTTTGTTTGATTTATAATAATTGTTGGCACTACAGTCCATAGGGGGACCAGGGCCTAGCTTGCTCATCAACTACTCGTGTTGTGCGCGTTACTGTTCTCTCACGAGTAGAAGGGACCTACAGTTTTTTGCCGACTCCAAACGGTGCAATTTGAGAAGCTATTTTAGACAGTTATTACTCTTTGAGTGTTGTCAGTAGCTCGAAACAGGTGGTGCCGTGAAAAATTCGAAAAATTGATGTTGAGCTGGGAATCGAACCTAGACCCTTCGGCGCGTGAGCGTCACACTCTACCCACTACGCTACGGCGACTTTGGATTTGGGTCAATTTAAGAAACTGCTACTTTTTACTTTAGGGCTCATATGCGTAAATCCACGATTCATCACCTGTCACGATGCCATAGACGTGTTTCGAAGAACCGCGATCGTATTCTTGACCAATCGACACGAGGCTTTTTTCGAGCGATTGACAAATTGTGTGGGATCCACCGTCAACAAATTTTTTTGACGATGAAATGTTCAAGCAATATTGAATGTATGCTGGTTCCACTAAGGCCTAAGGTTGTCTCAATCTCACGATAGGTGACATGACGATCTTGCAATATCAGTTGGCGCACAGCATCAATGGTTTCCGGAACAAGAACTGATTTCGGACGACTTTCACGAAATTCGTCTTGGAGTGAACTACGACCTCGAATGAGTTCACTATACCATGGATAAACATGGGTTCTTGATAAAGCTTCATCACCAAAAACTTAATAAAGTTCATCGATGCAGTGTTGTTGAGTTAATCCACGTCGAAAGTTGTAAAAAATAATTGCACGAAAATTTTCACGATTTAATTATTTTTTGGGCGAGATGAATCTTTTAAGTTACTGTGAGCAACACAAATGGAGCTCGTATGTCAAAACGTTCTGAGTACGTATAGCCTCAAAAATGTGAAACTTTACGATAGAGCTGACAGTCGCCAGATTGTAACACTAGGGTTGCCCAATTCCGAAATATAAAAGGCAACCTTCGCAATGCCACAAGAAGACGAAGAAAAAGGATGCTATGAAACTGCTTGTGGCAAGAAGGCAAATTGAGAAGCGTTGAACATTTGTCAAACTAGATCAGAGAATAGATTTGGAATTTCGGAAATATTGCTCACACTGTACAACAGTCAACACCCTGTAGTATGAGAAGGTAACATTATGTTCGGGATGCATTTTCTTCGTACGGTGTTTAGTCACTGATTACAATAATTGATGGAATGGTTTTGTCCCAAATTATGTGGCCAGGCATAATGTAAGTCAAATAAATATTTAATCTTAATTAGCATTTTCAGAAGCATGCAATATTAAGTTGGGAAGACTATTTTAACTGGATTGACATTGCGCGAACTGAAGCCACACTTGGTGATGGGCCCAAAACAAAGAGATGGAGACCGCTTAAGCTAATGAATACTGACTTTTTTCTTCATTAAGTAATCAACCATGGTGTGCAGAAGCTGCTATTTCAAGATGACAACACAACATTTCGCACAACTCGTACCATAACTGATTTTGTGAAGAGTACGTTTGGTACCCTCACAGTTTCATATAATGGACCCGTAAATCGGCCTCTAAAATTGTACGATTTAACGCTAGCTGACTATTTTCTTTGAGGATATGTGAAATCGAGAGTCGCGATAAGCTCCAAAAATTTACTATTTAGAGCACAACGTTCGCTCTAAATTGTAAATTCAATTGTTCAACGTTCGCCGCAACATCGACGATATACGATCGCAACTGTTGAAACAACTCTTTGAAAATTGGAACTCTAGATTAACCTACGTTCGAACCAGCCGTGGTGATTATGTGCTTTGTATTATATTTAGATTATAATACCAAAAGATATTATTTTCAAATAGAGTACAGAAGGAATTTAGTTTTGTTTTACTCCTTTTCTGAGTTCTCTCCCTTCAAAGAAAAACAATATTCTTGACGCTATGCAATATGCTTTACAAAATAAAACTTCAGCTATGCATTTATCTCAAAATTGCCACAAATAGAAAAATTACAGGGCACGTAGCTTAAGAAAAATTCACACACCCTCCATGATCCCCACCCCCACCTAGTGAACTTAAATCGAACAAACTAATCAACAATGTTGGAGTCTGCAGAAATCAATAAAGGTTTAAAAGTTGTATTCAGCATTCTGCATCGTTGGTCAAATTTTTACAAAAAAACGAACATTTTTAAAATCCCATATGTAATAACAATAAAAAAATAATAATAATTGAATGGCGGGACAGCCCACAGGGGACGAGGGCCTACCATGCCCATCATCCACTCGTGTTGTGCGCGCTACTGTTCTCTCCCGAGTAGAAGGGACCTACAGTTTTTTGCCAACTCCGAACGACGAAATTTGAGAAGCAGTTCGAAAAAGTTGGTACCGCGAAAAATTCGAGGTGTTCAGCAGGGAATCGAACCTGGAGCTTCGTATCACACTCTAATCACTACGCCACGCCAGACACAAAAAACAAAAAAAAAGTTTTTCTAGTTTATTTTATTATTATCACTGAGTTCTGTATAGTTTATATATTTTGGACCAGGGTTCTAAGGCCTTACTTCCGCAGCAACTTCTCGTGTTATGCGTGCTACTGTTCTATCACGAGGAGAACGAACCTAAATTAACTTTGCCCTAACTCCACACTTTGAGAACTACTGCTCATTGTGTTTGTGTGACGAAAGACGTGGTGCCGTGAAAACTGCGATGTGTTCAGTCCAGGTATCGAACCTTGCACCTTCGGATTGTCATGAATTTTCATCATGTGGTCACGCTGTTATCCTAACACTTGAGAAGACTCTGAAAAGAAAGTGAATTATTTTGCTTCTGTTGCGATTTTTGTTTTTTCATCGTATCCCGGGAAACCTCGCATTCATACTCTTCATGCAAGTCAGCACGTTGCATGCCAAAAACTTCAAAATTGTGTGCATCCCTTTATTGGACATTTTAAACGTCAAAGACTTAAATTCGACCCGTTTGCAGTTAACCTCTAAATCAGCCACCCGGGGATTTGGTATTTTTACGCTTTTAGACCTGAATAGTTGGTGAACGTTTGTGACGCGATCCTTTCCAAGATCTTCAGGTTCCTGTCTTAAAAGTCTTGGTAGAACAAAGATTCCTTTTCATTTTTTGATTACTTGAGCTCCTCACGATTCTCGAACTTGCACCACATGCACCCACTGTTTCCTCCTTCCGTAATTTGGTCATTTATTTGACTTGACTATATCCCTTCATTACTTGTAATTTTTCTAGTCGCCGAGACCTCTTTTTTACTTGTCTTGCCTCAAACAAACATACCTTTATAGAAGTGAACAGAACTGAACTAAACATACCTTTATTGTGCACAGAGAGATATAATGTCGGCAAAGTACGGACGAGAACCCACCTTCTCCATCAGCTGATTTCCTACAAAAGTCAAAGCAGACAGTGTCATTGCTTAGTGGATCCAAAATTTTCTACACACCCTGATCTCTGTCATAACGTCCCCACCAACCAAATCCCATAAATTACATCACTTTCTAAAAAAAATATCCATCTTCAGCTAAAGTTCAATGCAAGTAACATCTCACTTCTGAGCCAATTTGTGCAACTCGAGCCCCACCACCGAACCAACTCTTAACATGTCAACGCCTTGCGAGCAACCAAAACCCAACATGACCTCACGTACCCGGCTGCTTATAATTACACCCGATGATGAAGGCTTCGACCGCAGCAGCCTTGCTCTCCCATATGAGGTGGACACAATCGACCCGCATGCACTTGGATAAGCAAAACCCCTCACGACTGACACATTAAGTGGCAACCTTTAACCAATGAAACCGAATTGCAGTGACCGCGAGAGTATCCGCGGACAGCCGCTGCGAGTGACTCTTGGTCAAGCGAATTAATCACTCACTCGGAGAAATGAAAGCTGCCTTCCTTCTGTTGACAAATTTTCCGAGATTTACTGCCTCTGTCAGCCGTCACACTGTGGGAAGATTCATGAGTGCACCAGAACTTGACACTCGATTGGACGATCAGACGTCTGGGGAGGGCGAATGAAACGAATTGCGGGTTGTAAAGATAGCCCCCAATAGCTTGTCCACGCGACAAGACCTCCGCCAGTCTTGTGAACAGAGTGCGGGTGACGCGAAAGCAAAGAATTATCAGTCACTGCGGATTTACAGGATTTATGAGGCGATGTTAATTGATTAGGGGCAAGTAGTGAAACAAGTTTATGACAGAGCCATGGAAGCCGACAATGTTTGGTGTAACGAAACTATAAGCGGAAGATGCGTCCTAAACGGAAGGGTGGGGTGTGTAGAAATGTTTCCGGGAAGGGTTGAAAACTGAGTTGTTGACTAATCTGCTTGGGTGCAACTTCATTTTAAAGGTCTTCAAACTTTGTTTGATTTTTAAGGTGACCGAAGTGGGGAGGAAGTGTTTTTGAACGCCTAGCGAGCAACCAAAACCAAACATGACCTCACGTACCCGGCTGCTTATACTTACACCCGACGATGAAGGCTTCGACCGCAGCAGCCTTGCTCTCCCATATGAGGTGGAGACAATCGACCCGCATGCACTTGGATAAGCAAATCCCCTCACGACTGACATGGCCGGCCGAGCAACTGTCAGATATCCAAAACAATGTTTCGAAAATTGTTTTCACTCGTGATAGAGTGCTGCATCCCCATGTTTGAAAGAAGAGGATGCGACAAAAATCAACGTGACAAGGCGCTTCTGTTGAAATTTCGGATGAAGGAAAAGATTGGTTGGATGTGCTGGTTAGAACTGGAGCTGAAACCACGTGAAGCATACTGCACCGCCTTTACCTGCGCGAAACAGGTTAAGGTGATGCAGTATGCCACAATTTTTAGTCTTCTGGACTCCCACTGAAGTACCCACATTCTTCCGTTTTATCTGGCAGAAGCATTTGCTTGCTTAAGGAATCATCTGATAATCACAGAGAGAGCGAAAGTTTTGCCTCCGGGTGACAAAGTTGTATGTTCCAAATCGAGCGCAGAATTGTTCTTTTAGCCACTGTTTCTTGGGTCTCAGAAGGCAGTTGAATGATTGAGCCCTCACTCTCATGATCAAGCTTTCGGTATTTCTAAAAAAGAGGTTTCTGTGAGTGATTTTGTCCTGCTTGCGTTAATAGGACAAACACGAAGTATATACGAGTAGCGAC
Source organism: Eristalinus aeneus (assembly GCA_955652365.1). Classification (NCBI taxonomy): domain Eukaryota; kingdom Metazoa; phylum Arthropoda; class Insecta; order Diptera; family Syrphidae; genus Eristalinus; species Eristalinus aeneus. The sequence continues at coordinate 42,557,937 of OY019132.1, forward strand.
ATGTGTCTTATGGAGCACCCTTCAACTGTACTCAACGCTTAGTCATTTAAGTGCAGGCTTCCATAATGTGCGTCAAATATAAGAATCCACTTAATGTGGTGCAGTTTTCAGTTTCAAATATTCCATTAATCTCCGTTGTCACAGTTTTGGTCATTAGAAAACTAGGTCACTCAACCCAGGAACTCATCAATCATCGAAATCCACATGAGTGTATGCAAATTTCCCCTTGGGTTTTTTTCTGTGTCTTTGCTAAATTTGGAAAGTGTCAACGTTTCAATGCACGGTAAGAGCCCCACATCTCACATCTCATTGCTTTCACTTTCGATCGTGTCCCATTACGTCACAAGAACAGAACGCACTTGTCACGTCCAGCGATAAACATCTCTGCAACTAAACAACGCATCCACTCTCTTAAATGTTCACACTCCTCCTCTCTTGAGGAAGCGAAAACTCTTTCACCACGAAACCCAACGACAAGCGGAAAACTACCTGCGCAACAACACAACCAATGTCGCGCCGTCGCCAGCATCAACAGAAGTGCTGCACCTCAGAGGTGTCCAAGAAGTTTCTCTTTTTTTCTTGGCTCAACGTCTAGGAAGAAGTTGCATGTTGTGCTGCTCACCGTTCGCTATGCCGTGCTGTGCGCGCCGATAGACGTGTTGTGTTGCTGTCTTGTTACCTTTTTCAGTTTTTATTCCATTTTCGGCGAGTTCGGTCCCGCATTCATGGTCTTTACCTGCATCGCAGCAGACGTTTGTTAGTTTTGTTGGTTCGTTGCTACAGTACGGTCTTTGCTGGCGCATCTGTGTATCTCTGCCTCGTTTGTCTTTTCTGATCGCGTCGATCGCGTGCTCTCGTCGTGCTATTATTCGGCGCGCATGGTGAAATGATCCTTGTCGCATTCGGTGCATTATCAGTGGGCTTCAATCAAGGATAACAGTCAGTGGAAGTGTAAAATCTTCGTCGCGAGAATCAGATTCAAGTGAAATTTCGTTTGAAACTCGAACCATGTCATTGGGTGATCGCTTCACACCCTGATCGCGGTCTTTCTGTTCTTTTCCTTTTCCTAAATCACACACAAGGAGTACCAGTCCGAGTGTTCAGTGTCGATTGTCGAGTGGATTTTCTCAGAAAAAAAAACACACACACACGAATATATTTATTGGTACACCCGCGCCGCCCGTCTACCTGTTCAAGGATAACAAAGACCCTTTCTGTGGATTTTTCCAGCTGCAGCATCATGGTAAGTCCAGCATATGTGCGGCTCGTCAAAGTGCCTGGCACCGTCTTCGATCTTTGAAGTGTCAAGTGACGCTGTGCGTGGTCCGAACACTGACTGACCAATTGCTCATTAATTTCTCTCCCTAATGACAGATGAAGGATCATTCTACATCGTACCCACTGCAACAGAGAAAGTGCCCATCATCTCTGCCTCCTCGGGATGGGGGCTTGCGGCTGCTTGGCAGCGCAATTGTTGAGTCATTGTCTTGTGGATTGAATGCGCCTTTTTTCGCGACTTATCTGCGGTTTTAGTGGTTTCCTAGGTTAATCTCAATGAGAATTTAATTATTCATGAGGAGAGTGGGGTGTGTCTGTGCACAGTGACAAGGGGAATTGCATTTCTTTTGCTGTTTACAACGGCCACGACGGCGATTCGTTGTGTCTCGGGAAAATTTTGAACTTAGACGTTTTGATTATTGACAGTCATAGTGTCTGGCAGACCTTGGAGCTTACTTTCTTTGAACTTGGATAAACATTTTGTGCCGAAGTATGTTTGAGGCCCAACTTTTGAGTGAAGTGTGGTAAATTTGCAGAAGGTGGAGGGCTACGCTAAGGCCGTTCAGTGAGCAGTGAAGGAATTCATGGTTTGATGAGGTTGTACGAGCTTAGGCTTTCCACATTTTGGAACTCGTTTACCTCTGTACAACTTTTTGAATGTAGATAGTGAGATGAAGTTAGGTTAGGAACTGCTGGTAATGAAATGTAACATCTCGGATTTAATTAATTGCACGTAGTAATGCTAGAGTTTCTGCAAACAGTGCCAATTTCAGCTAAAATTTGCTAGAAGGCATTAAAGAAAAACCTTTTTTTAAAAGCACCTGCAAGTCGTGGAGTGCAAATGAAAAAATTAATAAAGTCAAATACAATAATGTTCAAAAGGATATTAATACTTTCTGTGGTTCGAAAAGCATTGAATTAGTTGGTTCAGGGATTTGGCTGACAGCTAAGGGATTTTATCACAACCGCAATATTTGATACAAACCGATTTACTTTAAGGAACTTTTACGAATTGTAGACGGACATTTTTCGTGTTGAATAGAGGTGGAGTAAAATTGTTCCTTTCTTCTGGGTGGAAGTGTGGATCATTTCACATAAAATCCACTGCAACTGCGTACGGAAACACATCAATCATGGCATAATTTTTGACATACAGTCTAAGCTAAGACCACAATCAGCAGAGGACAATAAATTGAAAAAATAGCTACATAGCTATAGTGGCTGCCGTGGCGTAGTGGGTAGAGTGCGACGCTCACACGCCGAAGGGTCTAGGTTCGATTCCCAGCTCAACACCAATTTTCGTGCGATTATTATTACAACTTTTGACGTGAAGTAACTAAACATCACTGCATCGATGAACTTAATTAAATTTTTGCCAAAAAAGCTCCATCCACGACAAGTGCTTATCAATGGTATGGTGAACTCAATCGAGGTTGTAGTTCACTCCAAGACAAGACAGAATCAGTTGTTGTTCCAGAAACCATTGATGCTGTGCGCCAACTGATATTGCAAGATCGTCATGTGACCTATCGTGAGATTGAAGCAGGCTTAACTAGGACCAGCACACATTCAATATTGCATGAACATTTGACCGTCAAAAAAATTTGTTCACCGTTGATCCCACACAATTTGTCAATCGCTCGAAAAAAGCCTCGTGTCGATTGGTCAAAAATACGATCGCGGTTCTTCGAAACACGTCTATGGCATCGTGACAGGTGATGAATCCTGGATATACGCATATGAAAGTAAAAAGTAGCAGTTTCTTAAATTGTCCCAAATCCAAAGTCGCTGTGGCGTAGTGGGTAGAGTGCGACGCTCACACACCGAAGAGTCTGGGTTCGATTCCCAGCTCAACACCAATTTTTCGAATATTTCACGGCACCACCTCTTTCGAGCTGCTGACAACACTCAAACTGTATAAGAAAGCTTCAAATTTCGACGTTCGGAGTCAGCAAAAAACTGTAGGTCCCTTCTACTCTTGAGAGAACAATAGCGCGCACAACACGAGTAGTTGATGAGCAAGCTAGGCCCTGGTCCCCCTCTGGACTGTAGCTCCAACGATTATTATTAGCTACATAGCTTACGAAAATATAACACAAGTGACACAAAAACTACTCTCGGTGCCGGTATTCATATACAAATCTGGAAGAAACTGATATCATTGTGTCAAACGAACACGTGTTAAAAGGGTGCATTTGCCTCCGTTTCATGAAAAAGGCGCGCCATGAAGCTTTCAGGATAAAGCTGAAGTTTTGGGTCTTCTACAATAAGCAGGCTACTGGAAGAAGTTAAATGTTAGGGGGGCTACGTATATAAGCATGCAACGGCACAAAGTGTAAATGGAACATTTTTTGATAGCATGACGGACGATGAAAAGTGAGTAAAGTTTGTAAATGTCCAAGGCATTTTATCATAGTCAAAGGCTTACGACTTGAAGGAGGATATAGACGGCAAGAAAGGTTTTGTGCAGAGTTTGGTGGGATTGTAGGAAAAGAACGTATGTCCTTCACTCGACCACTAAATTGAATCGAGAAGGCTCGACCAGAAAGGTGACCATCTATGTTACTTCACCTAACCGCAGGACCGCACACTTTTGAAGATCTGAGTACTGTGACAGGGCTTGGTTGGGAATTTAGGATACAACCAACTTGTACGATGTTCCCCTCTCTTGGTTATACAAAATGTGAAAACCACTTCACCACAGGTGATTGTACATGATTGGGGACAGCATGTAATTGATATTTATACCAAAACCTTCGGAGACTTCTTTATGGTCAGATTCGGATCATTGCTATAGAAAATGCAATTCTTTCTTCACTCAAAAAAAAATACGAAAGACTGTCTAGTTTTACAATACTTGCACAATGCGTGCTATCGTAGCTGCTGTGGCTTGGTGGGTAAAGTGTGACACTAACATGCCAAAAGTTCCAGTTTCGATACCTGAATTGAAGACCAGGAATTTTTCACGGAACCTTCTCGAGCTGCTCAAAGATTACTAATTGACTATAAAAAGCTTTTCAAATTTCGCCATTCGGAATGAAGAGAACTGTAGGTCCCTCCTACTCGTGGGAGAACAAAATGACGCACAATGAGAGTAGTTATTAAAGAGCTCATCTTTGGTTCCCTTGCGGAGTGTTGCGTCATACAATATGTATATTATGCACGCCGACAGTCTAGGAACAATGAAAACAGAGCAGGCTACTTAACAAGGGCATTGAAAATTGCCTCTTTATCTTTGTACGGCATACAGTCCGGGGTGAACCTCAGGAGAGTGTCACGTGTCACGAAAACTAATTCAAATACGGACAGCCTCCAAGGTTCGTCTCTTCCTAATGCATTCTCAAAACAAGATGATTAATTTCTACAGACTTCAGGGAAATTTCTTCCTCAGTACGGTGCAGAAAGTAATCGAAGACAACAACAGACGAACATTTTAAATCATTTTTCATTTAAATAAAATAAGATATTTTCGAACAAACGCGAGAGTGGAAGACTGTCAACAAAACCACAAATCTGTGCGTAAATCTTCAGCTATCTTCACTTTCTTAGATGAAATCTTTTTATGTGATGTCAGTTCGATAAGGATCTAGTCGTAAATAAGATCTATTTAAATTCCCGTCGACAATTTCTTCTGTTTTTATGTCCGTCTAGTGTCGCAGTCTGATCACATTTTGTTCAGAAATTAAATCCATTTTACGGTTTTTGTGTGACTGTGCTGGATCCAAAAACGATTGCAACCGTGTCTCGTTTACTTTGATGAAGGCAGGATGTAAATCATTGTTTAGTGCCATTAGGGCTCTGAGGACAAAGTAGGTGGTGATGGTTGTAAATGAATTTTTGTTAAGATATTTTTTTGTCCTAAAAGAGGTCATTGTGCAACTTTTATGCGTTTTTAATCGATAAACAGAAACGAGAGCAAGCACTTTCGAAACTCGTAACATCAAAGTGGGGAAGAAATAAAATTCCCCATAGATTGAACAAAGGGATGACAATACACAAAGGCCTTACAAGTGGGTTCGTCACTTTGCTTATGGATGAGGTGTGGTTCGTATTCAACAAAATATTCTACCCAGGACAAAGGCAATACGAACGACTTTTACTGAAAAAGATGCACACGTCGCTATTTAGTCTGAAGGAGTAGATCAAGCCTAGCATTTGCAAATAGTCTTGAAGCAGAAGTCCATATTGATAATAACAATAATTGTATGGTGCGACAGTCCACAGGGGGACCAGGGTCTAGTTTGCTCATCAAATACTCGTGTTGTGCGCGCTACTGTTCTCTGACGAGGAGGAAGGCTCTGCAATTTTTTGCCGACTCCGAACGGCGAAGTTTGAAAAGCTTTTTCTTAGATAGTTAATACTCTTTGAGTGTTGTCAGCAGCTTCAAAGTGGTGATACTGTGAAAAATTCGAGGTGTTCAGCCGGGAATCGAACATAGATCTTAGGCGTGTAAGCGTCCCACTCTACTCACTAACGCCACGGCGACCACAGAAGGCCATATTCGAAACCCTGCAAAGAGTGGGAAGCGTGTGGAATCTAACATGAGTGAACGAGATGGCACTCTTCTAGTTAAGCTTCACATTAAACCAGAGTAGAATGGAACAACAGCTCTCATGATGGTGAACAAATGGCTCGATATCAGGGCTAAAGCTCAGTCTATACAATGTCTCCTGCAATGAGTGAAAAATTCAACATGTTCTAGCTTCTTTAGCAAGTCCTCTTTAATTTAAAGGTTATGTGGGTTTTGGAATTTGAGACGCATTTCCTGAAGGTAGTCAAGACGTTCAAGCGGTGTACATTCAATTAGTTTCCTCTCTGGAAATCCCTACCTACCACATCAAAAGTGGCCAAGCATGAAGGCAACTTTCAAAGTTCCTCCGCTGACAATGATGGATAACTCAAAATTCAAATGTCCCATTGCCCTATAGCAACCAACAAATTTCCCTTTACTCACACATGTTCCAAAAGAAAACCATGAGACCAAGAAACCTTCAAATTCTCAGTCTAGTACCAGGATGGGATATTCCAAGTCCTTAGCCTTAACTGCAGGTCTAAAATAGATTTAAGACAGTTGACTGGTTGACATTACCAGAGAGACAGTTAACTTTTTAAAAAGGTGGAATGCAACCTTAAGGCGCTTTGCAGCGCAATTGTCTTGTGTTACTGAAGATACGTCATTAAAAATGTGTTTTATGGCAAAATTCGAAGAAGAAACGCCTGGCTCTGGAGGCACGAACGGCATTTGAAATGCATGCCTTATCCATTCGGTATTCTCCTCTCTGCGATTTGAAAAGCAAAGGCACGCGTCCGTGTAAGCATTGACTGCAACCACTTGTGGAACATATAGCAGAGTGATAAATACTCAACAAATTTCATGAAGGAAATTTGCAACCGGCTTCTGTTCCTTTGGGAAACTACTGACGTTCTTCCAATCTTGAGCATTAAGACTTTGTCCAGACTACCATTGATCTCTATCGTATTACAGTACCAGAACAGTATTTTTGTTCCAGGTGAAATTTGTGGCGTCCTATTCAAATCGAGGATGATTTGCTCGTTTAGACCTCTGGAAATGATCTCCTGTGCCTTCGTATCCCTTCGCTTTTAACTGATTTCCTTTCTTATTTTGTAAAAGATGCATGGATCTCTTCCCCTCACTGTGAGCATGGCTGCTATAAGATCTTCCCTCCTTCAAAACTTTCTATGAACTCTGGCCGCTGCAAGAACATGAGTATCGGTCTTGCAGAAGTTGCTCAAGCTGTTTATACCATGTTGTAAAGGCGGTTTGAAGTATCCAGTGCAGGTCCCTTTGATCGGTGAGTCTATAAGTTACCCTTCAAGCTATTCATAGTACAACTTGCTTGCAACACTCAGGTTTGAAGTCACCAGTGCAGGTGCCTTTGATCGGTGAATCTAGTTTACCCTTCAAGCTGTTCATAGTACAACTTGCTTGCAACACTTTGACAGGCAAGCTCTCCAATACAAAAATCCTCTTCCATTTTCAGACCTCGATAGTGCGCTAGTTTATCTCTATTCAATTTCTCAGCCCGCAAGTCACACTTGTGACAATCAAATAAAAGCCAGAACTTCAGCGCGCACAATTGATTCTCGTGAAAGTCTTGGTGACCCTGCTGAACAATTCCTCTCAATCTGCAATCCATTATGATTCCATTTTCCACTGAATGAAATGAGACTAATTTCGTTCAAACCAAATTGACGTGACTCTTCCTTTTCTAAAATGAAAATCCATTAAGACCCCTTCTCTCGCCCACACGCACACATGCCCCAGCCTGGTGAACAAGAAAACCGAGAATGAGAATGTAACAAGAAGAAAATTCCGTGGAAAAGTTCGCACTCGAGTTCGCATCCATCTGCGAGTGACGACGCTCAAAATTTTGACTTTCATCCTCTGTGCTGTGCCCCCGCCGCACCGCACAACCAGCACCACCAGTGAGCGAACCGCAACCTTTGCCTCGATTTGAGTGTGATTTCCTAGAGACAATGAGGAAATCTCCGATTAACTTTGCTACTGTGTGTGAAAAGCGCATAATTTCAAGGTAGTTCACTGATTTTCACTTTTTCCTTCACTACACCCGTAGAATCAACAAAAGACCGCTGCTACATGAAAGACCGCAAATCGAGAAAAAAAACAACAAACGAGGCAGAAAAACACACAGAAAAGTCAACAAAACCAAGGCAGGAGTGTCGGAGACGCGGCGAGTCGGTGATTAGTGTGTGGGAAGAATGTCTCTAGCCTTGATTCGCGTCTACTTCTTTCATCTCCATTTGCGCGGATTGATAATAAAGATCTTGGCCGTCATTGAAGTTTGAGTGGTGGTGCTGCCGTGGAAAGCACTTCTGGCTGTGAGGAGCAGAGAGGACTTCTTTCGCTGCTGCCGCCGCCCCTTCAATGATGTCAATCAAAGATTCTATTCGATGTGAAGAGGGACCTAGATAATCGATGACGGCCCAGTGGTCTAATTGAGTGCGCTCCGAAAATTGACAGAGACATCTGTTTGGCTGGTGGGTGTCTGAACTAAATGAGATTCTCGGAATGTTTGTGGGAATTATTTGAGTAATGAAAAATGTAGATCAAAGAAAGTGAATAGGGCAGCGGAAGTCTTGGGGGGAAATTATAGGCTAGTCTATTTGGTATTCAGCGCTCTCATTAAGACAACAAAGCTATTGGCAGGGAGATCAGATCATCACGGTGAATGTGAGGCAATTCGTGGGGAAAAACTGCAAATTGCTGGGGACATGCAAACTTTTGTGAAGTATTTTGCACTTCGAAGAGGTGGATGTCTGAGAAGAAGGTCGGCGCATTGCGATGAGCTAGAGATTCACTGCCTTCCATCAGCTGATGGCACTCGTATAAATTTGTATATTCTAGTGCCTGAGATTTTACCAAATGGGGGACTTTATTTGAATCACTAAAGAATTTGGAGAGTTTCTCTTCTGCCTAACTTTATATAAAGGAGCACAGCATTTTTTTTAAAGGATTAGTCGTTTTTATTATGAAAACTGTAAATATGAGAAGATATTCTTCGATCGAACTAAGAGGATCGGGTGTGGGATTTTGGCTTGGGTCCATTATACCAAGAGTCGTAAATAACGCAAGACTAAACGCCTTAGTTACTCAAGTACCAAATTGAGATCATGCTTGAGGGACAGTCACTCCACCTTGGTTTGATGCGAGGCCTTTCAAATACATCTGCCGCTCTTTGAGTCGCAGCATCCTATTGAGAATGCAACTCCACACTGAGCCGGAAAAATCCTTTAAACGCTTTGATTAGGATTTGGGTTAACAAGTAACTATACAAGTATGCAAAGTACTCTATCCTCGACCTGCGATGTTAGGTGGTGAATCACAGACACCACGGTACTCCCATAAAGGAGCCTACTGCTCAGTCAGGCTGAAAACGAAGTTCCAGGGGTTTCTGACCTATCATGGCACCAGAATGTAGCCTTTGATCATGTCGTCACTACCAGTCAGGTTCCTTCTAGTCACCTGGGACTATTAACCGCTATCCCGCCACAAGATGGTATTTTCTCCATCAGTGTACTAAGAAGATCACTTCTATTTTATGTCTCACCCTGGCGGGTTGTTTGTCCAAAATTTGTTTTTCCCCACAGCGCAGATTAACGAATGAGCTCCGAGAGCCCTGCTATCCCTTTCTCCTGATTACACTTTAAGTTAGTTAGCTAGTTAGCTACTACTGACTTCAGACTAGACAATTCAGAAATCGGTGATCATTAAGATCATTACCAATCCTGGGTGAAAAGAAAGCTCAGAACCTCAGAACCTCAGTACTTCGGAAACTTCAGAAACTATATTTTGGGCAGAGGCTCTTGAAACACATTTTCAGGCGATGAGGGCTTCTTGGAGGGTTATCGTCATGATTGTGGCATCAATCCTCATTACAGGGTGAGTTTTAAATAATTGATCGTGCTTTATGATTTGATCAAATCTAGTCATCTAGACTCTCTTCGCCTCATATGTATATTATAGGGAATCAACTTCCAGCTCGGTGTGGAGTTCCATTCAACCGGATGATGTGATCCATACTCTTTGTGTAAGATCGGTTGTGCGACAATGCGTAGTGAGAAAATCGCAAATGGATCGCTCGGCACTTTCCTGACTCTGAGTGTATAAACCCCCTTAGATCAAAATGCATATCTGCCTTTTCCTGGCCAAAAAATAGTGGAGCTCACTGTCTCTCGACGGCTTTCAGATGATGTGACTGGATTTATTAATAACATGATTCAAAATCACATCCGTATCACTATTTATAGTGACAACGGAAACACTGATGGAGAAAAGATCATCTGTGGCGGGATGGCGGCTAACAGACCCAGGTTTTGAGGGAACCTGACTGGTAGTGACAGCTTAACCAGAGGCCACGGGAGGTCAGGAGCCCCTGGAACTTCGGTTCCAGCCTGACCGTGCGGTAGGCTCCCTTGTGGGAGTTTCGTGGTGGCTGTGGTTTACCACCTAACATCGCGGGTAGAGTCGAGGATAGTGTACTGTGCTGACTTGTCTAGCCCATTGTTTGAGCAGAACTAGGCAAGTCGGTTAGGGGACTATCCCTTCTCACTGTGGAGTTGCATTCTCAACCGGGCGCTGCAACCCAAAGAGCGGAAGAGGTTTTAGAAAGGCTTCGCATCAAACCGGTGATTGCCCCTCAAGCATGATCTCAGTTTGGTACTTAGGTAACTAAGGCGTTTAGTCTTGCGTTGCTTACGACTCTTGGGAAAAAGGCTCCCCGTGATATAAGCCGTTAAGGCAGGTGATCACGTAAAACCAAATCCCACATCTGTCCTTCGACGGCTTCCAGAATCAGTTGTTGAGCGAACCTGATGGGGACTTTCCAGCGCAGTGTTGCATTCTACACCGGGTGCTGCAACATAGAGAGTGGCAGATGTTTCAGAAAGGCTTTGCTCCAAGCGAAGGTGGGGTGATTGTCCTTCAAAAATGATTCCAATTTGGTATTTGGGTAAATAAGGCGGCTAGTCTTGCGTTAACTATGACTCTTGGGAAAATGGACTCCTGATATATGTCGTAAAGAAAAATAATCACATAAAATCCAATCCCATTTCAGTCCTCCGTCCCCGTCTAATCTGATCTCTGGCAGCGTCGTTCTATTTTGTCCCTCCTCAGTTCTTTGAGTGTGATCAGGCGCACGAATTTTGAGCAGACTGTGTAGCAATCTATGGCCAACATGACACTCTGACTTAAACATATCTGCCTGTGACGTAAGTTTACCCTTTGTCTGGAGTACATAGTCCTTGCGCAAAATATCCCTGTCCCCGCATCTCCCATTTTAAATGGCGAGCAAATTTGTAAAATTTGTTTTCTTGTATTCAGAGATCCTTTGGAACAGCCAGCTGTAGAATACTTTTCTGAGTTGTTTCGATGCAGCGTACCTTTGTCTTCTATGACTCTCCTTCGCCGTTCCCAGGATCGGTTGGTTTGTCCGCTTTACAACCACTTGTCGCAAAGAACTGAAATGATGTAGGGTCCACTCGCCAACGTAGAAGTCCTGATCTCCAACTTACTCGAACTACGTTTGATGCTCCTTTCGAACCTCGAATTTAAGCAAAACAGTCCTCCATTGCTTTGATAGAAAGTTTGCCATTCGAGACGCGTTTGCTCATAACAAAGCCACTGTTAAAAATTTCAATGTGCTAGACGCCCAAAGTAAGCAGCAAATCTCAACAAAATACTTTCTAAGGAACTTCCCCACCCTTGAAAGGCTCTACTCCAACAGTGCCCGACTATCACATCAACCCGCCCCGTTTCAAATTCGGACACCTTCCACCCACTTTTACTTTCATCTAATCGAGGAACTAAAGCCATTCCCCGCACAGCAACAAAAAGCAAAACATCACAAAACCCACAATCAAAACATCATCAGTCAGCGCTTAACGAGTCTCGACGAACAATAGCCACGATTTGGCTTCGACAACCATAATTACACAGCAGTGAGTCTAGTTCCTACTTTTCCGGCGCATGCAACTGCAACACATCCCGCACATGAAAGATGCCAATGACTGACTAATGTGCAATCACCTCGACTCATTGTACAATTAACACACAAAGCGTTTAACGCTTCGCGCTGCTTCCCATCGTTTTTTCCGTTTTTTCAACCAAAAAGATAACAAAACTCGCACAAAGCCGCAGAGCGCACCACAATAAGCACCAACATTGACCCGCAACGGCGACGTCTTAGTTGACATCTTTTTGTGAATGGCCAACAATAAGTGAAAATAATGGCGCGGAGACAAAAGCTGTGCCTATTGTTGCTTTTATGTCGGATATCCAGGCGCGGGTATCCGCCGGCAATAAGCCTAAGCTCCACTACAAAGCCCCCCGGCAGTGTGCGACTGATGTTCGACTTTGCCAAACAAGTTCGTTGATGAACTGCGTGCCCACTTAAGAAGCCGTCACTGGGGCTTGCCTGCTGTCATTGTTCAGCGCGGAGGCTGACATCTGTCAATGAACTCGCAATTCGGGTCATCCTCACGTAGAACGTCATTTGGTCTGATTTCGTGTGTCAGCCTTACCCTGATGCGCTGACAGATCAGAGTTCTGGGCGCCCGATCAGATGGCACGTCTGTTGAGTAATGGCATTGGATTGTGTCATCGTTTACTAAAGCGGCGATTATCGCTGCTCAGCGATCGTAACGAACGCGCTTGCGTGTGTGGAGTCTGCTCACCGAATTACCGAGAATTGCCCCGGGCGATGCCGCTGGATTTTGTAAGTGAAGACCTCAGGGTTGGCCCTGTGATTCGTGCTCCGGCCGTGAACCGCCAGGGGCGCGTGTGGGTTAATGGGATTCCCTCAGATATGAGTTACTTCAATTTGGTGGCATGTTTTCGGTTGAGCTAGATCAGTTAAGACTGATCGGGGAGGTGTAGGCAGTGTGCTGGGTTTTTGGGGAAAGTTTTCGTGGAGGGCTTCTTATCTGTCACGTTTACCTAAGATAGGGTCTGTTGCTGGGGGACCGCTGTTGAGATGGAAAACGTGGATTTCTTTTTTAAAGCAAACGTGAGCTGGGACTGAATTTTACTTCAGCTGGGAGGGTAAAATTGAATTCCTTGACGGGCGGAGGTGACATTTTTTTTCTCGGAAGGTGCTTATAAATAAAACTTGGGTATCTTGATGCGGGTTGACAGGAAGATGTAGTTTATCTTAACTTACATTGGCTCTTGTCAGGAAATTAAGAACTCTTCCACTTCTTTGTATAGATTCATGCTTTCAAGTTTATCTTTCTTAAACACATCCAGTCCGTCTCACAGCAAATCAAATGCGTCTCCCTCCTCTACATGTGGTCCTACAAAGAGAACTTGATCTTAAGCTAGTACATGGCGGTTGACTGTGAAGTAAAGGGCGCACATTGAGCACAAGAGATGAGCAAATGCATTTTCGAGCGTTGTAACTTTTCAAAACAAGAACGAGGGTTTTTTAAGAAGAATACAACTTTAACTTTTACATTTCTAACTGGCTATCATTTTGTCAGCTGTTAAGTGATTTTATTTTAGATTACTTTGGCATTACAAGAGCTGATCCCCCAAAATGGACAAAATTCGGTGAATGGGCTCAACACCAGATAACCGTTGATCAAAGTTTTCATGTGTGAATTTTTCTTAAGAGATGAAGCCCAGTTTTAGTTGAATGGATACCTCTTCTTCTTCTTCTTGAGGCGCTACAGTACGGGGTGGACCTGGGCCTTAGCCCACATGCCTCTCCAGCCAGCACGATCTTTCGTCAGCTGTCTCCAGTTGCGCACTTCAAGTTGGTTGAGGCTCTTCTCCACTCGTGTGCGCCACTTTAGTGTTGGTCGTCCTCTGTTGCGTTGCACCAATGGCTCGGATTCGAAGACTTTTTGGGCCGGAGCATTGGTGTCCATATGCTCTACGTGGCCTAGCCATCTTAAGCGTTGTATCCGTAGACGTTTGACCAGGCACATGTCGCTGTACAGAGTTCGTCCTTAAATCGTCTCCTCCAGATGCCATCAAAGCAAACAGGACCAAAAACCGCACGCAAAACTTTTCTCTCGAAAAGATTAAGGGCTTCCTCCGTGCCATAACGTAGGACGGGGATGACTAAGCTGTTAACAAAGCGAGCTTAGTTCTTCGAGAGAGGGCCAGCGTAGAAGAACACTTCTTTAGAAAAACGGGGGAATACTATCCGGGCCAGCAGATGACCTAGGAGATGGTAAGTCCTTAGTCCTTAGTCCTTCAATAGGGGTTTATTACTTAATTGCCTCTTGAGCCCAAAGAAACAGCGATTGGCAAGAGGGATTCTTATTTCGGTTTGATTTCGGTACTGATGTTGTTGTCCCTGTTTACTGCTGAGACAAGGTAGACGAAGTCCTTGACTACCTCGAAGTTTCTGCTGCCTAGTGTGACGCTCTGTAAGAGACGTTGATGTTATGTGTCCTTCCTCGATGACAGCATGTACTTCGTTTTGCCCTCATTTACCGCCAGACCCATTTAAGCCGCTTCCTCTTCAATGCCAGCAAACGCCTCATTGACGGCTCGCTGTGTTCGCCCAATCACGTCAATGTCGTCAGCGTAAGCTAGCAATTGAACTGGCTTCTGGAAGATTGTGCCTCTGGTGTTGACTTGTGAGTTTCGTACGATCTTCTCGAGGATGATGTTGAAGAAGTCACAAGACGGTGCATCGCCTTGTCTAAAACCTTTTTTAAATTGAAGGTCTCGCTGAATTCGTTACTGACCTTGACGGAGCAGCGAGAGTTCTCCATCGTCATCCTTCACAATTTGGTGAGTTTGGTAGGAATGCCAAAACTAGACATGGCACTGTATAGCTCGTCTCTATGCACACTGTTATGTGCTGCTTTAAAATCAACGAATAGTTGGTGTGTGTCGATTCGCTCTTCTAAGGTCTTTTCCAGGATCTGCCGTAATGTGAAGATCTGGTCTATTGTGGACTTCCTTGGTCTGAAATCACACTAATAGGGACCTATCAGATTGTGGACAAACGGTTTCAGACTCTCACACAATACGGCAGAGAGAATCTTCTATGCGATGTTCAGGAGACTTATCCCTCGGTAGTTGGCGCAGTCAAAGGGGTCTCCTTTCTTGTGAACGGGGAAACAGTGATGATATTCCACAGATTCCACTCATCGGGCATGCTTTCCTCCGACCATATCTTACAGATGAGCTGGTGCATGCGCCCAACCAACTTATCTTTAGCTGCTTTAAATAGTTCTTCGGACAGTCCGTCCGCTCCAGCAGCTTTGTTCGACTTCAGCTTGGATATGGCTATCTTCATTTCTTCTAAGTCGGGGGGACGGAATGCTTGTCTATCATCGTCCAAATTGAGTGGAACATTCTGCCTTACAGCGGGATTTGGGTCGTCATCGCCGTTAAGGAGTCTACAGAAATGATCCTTCCAGATTGTCAGCACAGACTGCGACTCTACTACGAGTTGTCCGTTTTGGTCCCGGCAGGCCTTGGTCCGAACCTTGTATCCCCCGGATAGCTGGTTTACCTTTCGGTAAAACTTTCGGACTTCATTCCTGCCTTAACACCTTTTGATTTGCTCGACCGTGCGCCTCTCATGCTCCTTCTTTTGCCTTCTGAGCAGCCGGTGCTCTTCCCTTCTTCTCTGTTCGTAGAGCTCACGAATAGCCCTCGTTGTTCGATGCAACGAGTGGATACACCAATAGCAAAACTACAGTGTTTAGACTGATGACTATTTTCAAGTGTATATTGGGACAACGTTCTATCCACAAAAACTGACTATTTTGTGTGTTCTATCGGTTGATGGAATAAATTCTTGATGTTTCTAAGAAAGCGAGGCTCGCTCGAGAACGTTACAATCAATGTAGACAGCTGTAGACCAACAACTACAGACTTCTTTCATCAATTGGTCAACCATGATTTGCAGGAGCTGTGGTTTCTACAAGAAGGGGAAACGTGTCACGCAGCTCGTGTCATACTTGATTTTTTTAAAGAAACGTTTGATAATCCCATATTTTCTCGTTAGAGACCCAAGAACTTGTCTCCAAGAAGGCAGGCTCTTACACCGATTAATTGTTGTCTCAGGAGATTTATAAAGTTGCTAGTCTACTTTGACAAGCCTGAAATGATTGATCACTTGGGGTACAACATTTGCCGCGTTATTGTCAATATGCGGCCACAACTGTTCGAAAACATCAACAAAAACTAGGATTCAAGAGGAGACTACGTCCGAACTATCCGAGCAGTCATATGCCAAAAATCATAATTAATTTAAAATGCCAGAAAATTGTCTCTGAAATGAAGCAAATTTTGCTTCAATTCAAGAATATTGCTTTGATTTTATTCCACTTCAAAGTTGTCTAACTTTGAAAAAAGAACACCCTTAAGATGGACTGAGATGACTGCGTTGTATGTCTTCTATGCCCTCTGTTGCATCCGGTGTAGAATGATCTGAACCCAATCAAATTTATGTCACTTTGATTGATGAAAGTCTGGGTATTATTTAGTTGTGCCTCAATTACAGCAACGTAGGTCCTTATTTTCTGTTTCTTCTGTTTCTTTATGGTTCACGCTTGTATAAATGTTGTGCCCTTCAAAGAGCTTCCGCTGAAATTTCGTTTCATTATGGTGCTTCCAAGCAGTCTTTGGTGACCCGTTTCGTCATAATCAGAAGATTTTTCAACGTTTTTAGAGCCGTTGGTCATTTTTAAAGCACTGTAGTTGGATTCGTTAAATTCTTTAATCCCATCAAAGGGACGGTTGTTTGGTTTTCCCCTTTAGAAACCCCTTTTTACATTGTGATGTACGTCACGAGAGTTTTTACGCAATTTTGTACTTTTGGAAGTTCCAAGAATCTACTCAGTTCTGCATATCCTAAAAGGGAACAAGAACAATCAAGAACTCCAATTCAACACGCATGTGGTCAGGGTTTAAGTCCTACAACTTCTATCCGGATATCCACTCTGTTGAAAGAAGGAAGAGAGGTGCTCAAGTTCCCCTAGCACAGAAATGATTTCCCAGTCTTCTGCACACTGCGCTGCATAACGTGGAGGCGATGACACATTTCGTTCCCTGCCAAAATGGACATGTGAGAAGTTGAAAGGGGAATATGTTTAAATTAAAGAACCCGATACAAGGCATCAAAACGCAGAAAGGTTAAATAATAATAATAATTTTTGGCGCTACAGTCCAAAGGGGGACCAGGGACTAGCTTGCTCATCAACTACTCGTGTTGTGCGCGCTACTGTTCTCTCACGAGTAGAAGGGACCTTCAGTTTTTTGCCGACTCCGAACGGCGAAATTTGAGAAGCTTTCTTAGACAGTTATTACTCTTTGAGTGTTGTCAGCAGCTCGAAAGAGGTGGTGCCGTGAAATATTAGAAAAATTGGTGTTGAACTGAAAGTCGAACCTAGACCCTTCGGCGTGTGAGAGTCGCACTCTACCCACTACGCCACGGCGACCACAGAAAGGTTTAAGTCTGAGCTTATTTTAGACACACGTAAATGAACAGCGTGAGCGTGCTCAATCCAGGCAGACAGCTTAAGGACGTCTGTCAGAAATTTAAAGAGTCTTAACATGCCTCACTGTTGGCCATTTCATCCAAATTCCACTTAGGCAACGAAATTTCTTGTGAAGCTCCCATAAAGGCCGTCCCAGCAGTCGTTTCAACCGCCAATCAGAACAACATTTCAAAACCTTCTGTCGATCTTACCCAAACGCTATCTTCAAAATCTTGTGAAACGGAAGGAGGGAGCAACTTGCAACCTTAGAGATTTATGATAATCGGAAACTCAAAACAAACAGTACTCCAAATAAGACACGCTAGACGAGCAATAAATCTTGCACAAACCGCTTTCCTCTCCTCAATGAAAGCACTGGAAGGAAATTCACAGAAAAACTAAAGCAAAGAAAATCAAACACTTCCGAATTCTGTAAGACGTCGAAAACTCCCCCACCCGGTATCATTGTCCAAACACCGCTTCCCACGTCTGTCAGTCGAAATTGACAAATGTTTACTCACTTTCGTGGAAATATTCAAATGCATTCAGCAGAGGATATGTTAATGTGCGGGACATCAATGGGGAGAGCGGTGGGCCAAGCCAAGGGTATGCCATGAATAGATAACGTTGTTTTCTTTGTCGAGGGAGCGCGTTTCCTCTGAGGCGGCGGAGGTGCAGCCATTATCTGGAGCACTTGTTCAAATTGGATCACTTTGTCAACACAGGGAGGAGGGGAAAGGCTTGTGCAAGCCGTGCTGTTATTTCGAGTCACTTTGTGATTTGCATACCTGAGCCGTGGCAGTGGCGGTTGCCTCAAATGCATCTGCGTACATAATGAGCTAATGGGGTCTGGTCAAACAGTCGACTGAGGTCTTCTTTGATGCACAGTGGCGAGTGATTGGGTAATTTGTCGTTCATGGTGAGAGAGTTCGTGGCACGTAGGGGCACCGCTGGGGCAGTAAATTCGCGAAATTTCTGACAACCATTGCAACTGAGGGACAGGGTGAATTTTAAACGATGATTGCTGCAATTTCTGCAATTCTTTCGAAATCTTAAGGCGTCTCTGACGTAAGGGCCATGATCCACTTTCCGTCTGCCGATCACTTGGAATATCACCAAAAAATCACTTCTTCGTTAAGTGTCTGCTGGAGAAAGTGTTTACAAGCAGTGACCGAACTCCCTTGGGCTTAATCGACTTATGACAAATACCCAACATCGCCAACACAGCGAGATCCGCGATCAATGCGACACGACGTCTTGAAGTGCCCAGTCACCAATCGGTTCGCACATGGGAGTCCTCCGGTCTACCAGTTAATCGTGGCCAGCAAGATCACTTGATTGACAGAGCGGCATTCCAGTCCCCAATCCACCCAGCAAAAGTCGACTAACTCGATCATGATCTTCGATCACGTGGCCGGCAGCGGCGGCATCGACTTCGACGACCAGTTTGCACTTTCGCTGTTCTAAGGTAACACGATCTTCGCGAACACTTATGGTGTAACCCCGATAGATTCTCGACGCGCATTTCTCCTCTGTCTGTCTGGAAGATCAGCATCTTGATCAACCCACATCGGCACGAGAACCTCTAGGCGACCCGACGCCGAGCGGGCACTTTCATTCGTCATCGTCGCACCGTCCCTCTCACCTTCGAGTGTTTCTGTCTGTTTTTGTTTTTCTGTGACTTCTTCAGACCTCGGTGGCATCGTGATTTTCCTTTCGTTGGAATTCTGTCCGCTAGAGATGCGCACACAAATGCCGTAGCAAACACTCACAGCGGCACGAATCCATGAGAGACGTGTATTTTTCGCGGTTTTGTACACGCTAATGGAAGCAATTACAGCAAAAGGAGAAGAGAAAAACTGCTTCTGCACGGTGGTGGATGGTATATGCTGGATGGGACGCTCGACACAGTCATTCAACTCGACGAGCAAGAAAAACTAAAAAAAAAGGCTGCCAGAGGAGCGGTGGAAACCTTCGGTTGAGGCGCAAGGTGATAGCCGTGTGCCTCGTGTGAAGCCGTGAAGGAAGTCAATCCGCGGGGCGGTTTCGATGGCTTCGAAGTGGCAGCACAACAGTTGCACGGTACTCGATTTGATTCGATGACTGGGAGGCTCGAGATAATTGAGTGAAATATGTTTATTTGACGAGTGCGACGAGTGTGTGCGGTTCGAGCTGCAGGAAAAATGATTTGCAAAAGCCTGTCCTGCTCGACAAGCTGGATTATGTAAAATTGGAGTGAAATCGCAATGGGCGGTGATCTGGTTTTGCTTTTCCAATTGAGCCAGAGGGGCTCTGAAACTGGGTGGGGCATGTCTGAGGGGAGTGATCACATTCTTGGGAATTTTGCAGATTGTCATTTGTTTTGGGTCTGACGTGCCGTCACATAGCTATGTCGAAAAAATTACTTTTTGACACTTATTCGCATTGGAGACAAACATTTATCTGGGGGAATCTGTGCCCAGAGTGGCTTTTCATCTTTGTCAATTTGAAGGTGCCCGGCTGAAATTGGCCTTGGTGATTTCAACGTAAGCCCAATCTGTCTAAAACAAAGGCCTTAGGAAAGAAAACAACTTGTTGGTAGGAGCAACTCGGTTTCATGATTCACGGTCCAAATTCTGAACTTCCATTCCTTTGAATTGTCCAAACATGTAGGAAGTTGTAATAAGCAGAAAAAGATGTAGATTATCCCTATGCGTACGAACTCAGCAGTAAACTGTAGTTTCCCTCCATTTGGGAGAAAACAAAATTAAACATGGGGTAAGTGAATTGGTGAAATAGCTTCATTCTGGCTGATCTCTGGGTCCTCCCTAGTCTACCAAATATTTGGATAAGACCGACGCGTCTTGATGCGCTATATGCCTTTACTCCGACTAAATGTTGTTCAACTGCCGTCCTACCGGCAGGAACACCACAGTTCTGCGTCAGGTTTTCTTTCGACCGTCTTTCTATGGAATGTCACATTTTATTTCGTCCTATGTAACCCTGGTTCCACTGCAAACCTGGATGAGGTATGATGTCAACTTTTCTTAGTGAGTGATAAACAAAGTGTCTATTGAATACCCTTGCAAAGATCACCGGGCCAAAAATATCATATTTGAAGCTTCCTCGTGATTGTGATGGCCATTTCCATTCCCTGCACTTCCACAAAGGAGAAGAGACCAAATCGGCGTGGATGCTTATTTCGTTGCCGCGGCAAATTTTTGACGGCACATAGAACCGACTGAAGTCGAACAAAGCTGCTGGAGTGGATGGACTGTTCGCAAAACTATTTAAAGCAGCTGGAGATGACCTGGTTGGCGCATGCACCAGCTCATCTGTAAGATATGGTCGGGGGAAAGCATGCCCGATGAGTGGAATCTCAGCATCGTTTGCCCGGTTCACAAAAAAGGAGACCCCTTTGACTGCGCCAACTACAGAGGGATTAGTCTCCTGAACATTGCATACAAGATCCTCTCTGCCGTATTGTTTGAGCGTCTGAAGCCGTTTGTCCATAACCTGATAGGTCCCTATCAGTGTGGTTTCAGACCAGGGAAGTCCACCATAGACCAGATCTTCACATTACGGCAGATCCTGGAAAAGAACCAAAAAATGCAAATTGACACTCACCACCTATTTGTCGATTTCAAGGCTGCATATGACAGTGTTGTTGTGGTCGTCGTGGCGTAGTGGGTAGAGTGCGACGCTCACACGCCGAAGGGTCTAGGTTCGATTCCCGGCTCAACACCGATTTTTCGAATTTTTCACGGCACCACCTCTTTCAAGCTGCTGACAACACTCAAAGAGTAATAACTGTTTAAGAAAACTTCTCAAATTTCGCCGTTCGGAGTCGGCAAAAAACTGTAGGTCCCTTCTACTCGTAGCGCGCACAACACGAGTAGTTGATGACCAAGCTAGGCCCTGGTCCCCCTGTGGACTATCGAGCCAACAATTATTATTATTATATTACAGTGTGCATAGAGAGGAGCTATACAGTGCCATGTCTAGTTTTGGCATTCCTACCAAACTCGTCAGATTGTGCAGGATGACGATGGAGAACTCTCGCTCTGCTCTGTCAAGGTCGGTACCGAACTCAACGAGACCTTCAATATCAAAAAAGGATTTAGACAAGGCGACGCACTGTCATGTGACTTCTTTAACATCATCCTCGAGAAGATCGTGCGAAACTCACAAGTCAACACCAGAGGCACGATATTCCGGAAGTCAGTTCAATTGCTAGCTTACGCTGATGATATTGACGTGATTGGGCGAACCCAGCGAGCGGTCAATGAGGCGTTTGCTGGCATTGAAGCGGAAGCGGCTAAAATAAGTCTGGCGGTAAGGGCAAAACTAAATACATGCTGTCTTCAGGGAAGGACACACAACATCGACGTCTCGGACAGAGCGTCACACTAGGCAGCAGAGACTTCGAGGTAGTCAAAGACTTCGTCTACCTCGGCTCCGCGGTAAATAGGGACAACAACAACAGTACCGAAATCAAACGAGGAATCCCTCTTGACAATCGCTGTTTCTTTGGCCTCAAGAGTAATAAAGCCCTCTCTCGAAGGCCTAAGCTCGCTTTATATAACAGCTTGATCATCGCAGTCCTACTTTATGGCGCGGAATCTTAGACGTTAGCAAAGGCGGATGAGGAAGCCCTTAGTCTCTTTGAGAGAAAAGTTTTGCGTACGACTTTTGGTCCTGTTTGCTTTGATGGCATTTGGAAAAGACGATTTAACGACGAACTCTGTGCAGCACATGTCGCTGTTAAGCATCTACGGATCTACGGATACAACGCTTAAGATGGCTAGGCCATGTAGAGCGTATGGACACTACTGCTCCGGCCCGAAAAGTCTTTGAATCCGTGCCATTGGGACAACGCAACAGAGGACGACCAACACTAAGGTGAGGCACACGAGTGGAAAAGGACCTCAAAATTAAAAACAAAAATTTACTTTTGTACGCTACTGTAATGTACGCTACATAATTGATACATTCTTGTGTTATATATGTTTATGTGAATAACAAAGTCTATGAATTGCGCTATCTGATCAGCTGACTTTCCTGGAAACTCTCCACTAGCAGTTCTTTTATAATCTATATAAGAATGTAAAATACAGCAAATAAAGAGTCAGTTACTGAGCCCCAAACGCAGAACTCTTCTCTTGTCTTTTCTCCGCGACGTTCACAAAAGTATTTCTTTATTTTAAATCATCGGCTTGTTCAAGGGACTTTTTGATTTTTCGGTTTCTTGTACGAAGGTTGCCTCTTATATTTCGGGAGTGGGCAACCCTAGTGTTGTAATCTGGCGACTGCCAGCACTATCGCAAAGTTTGACATTTTTGAGGACGTTTTGACATGCAAGAACGTTTTGACATACGAGAACGTTTTGACATACGAGAACGTTTTGACATGTGAGCGCTATTTGTGTTGTTTACAGTAACTTAAAATATTAATCTCGCCCAACAAATGGAATTAAATCTTGAAAATTTTCGTGCGGTTATTTTTTACAACTTTCGACGTGCTTAATTCAATTTTTTACGGTGAAGCTCCATGAAGGACCAGTGTTTATCGATGGTATAGTGAATTCAACAGAGGTCGTAGTTCACTCTAAGACGAATTTCGTGAAGGTCGTCGAAAATCAGTTGTTTTTTGGAAACCATTGATGCTGTGCGCCGACTGATATTGCAAGATCGTCATGTGACCTGGCGTGAGATTGAGACAACCTTAGGCATTAGTGGGATCAGCATACATTCAAGATTGCATGAACATTTGACCGTCAAAAAAATTTGTTCACGTTGGATCCCACACAATTTTTGTCAATCGCTCAAAACAAGGCTCGTGTCGATTGGTAGGAAGTAGTGCTCCAAGAATACGATCGCGGTGCTTCGAAACACGTCTATGACATTGTGACAGGTGATGAATCGTGGATTTACGCGTATGAGCCCGAAAGTCAACAGCAGTCGACTGTATTGGTGTTTCAAATTGTGCCAAATCCAACAAAAGTTGCTCGCGCACGAAGCACTTCCAAGCAAATGGTCGCCTATTTTTTTTTTGGGCCACTAGAACAATTTAGAAAGCCAATTCTGAGTGGTACACAACCATTAATTTGTCAGTTGTCTTCCAAGAAATCAGGAAAACCAACCGCCGAAGACGGATCACTCCTCACCACGAAAATGCGAGCTCTCACACATCGGCTCAAACTGCATTTTTGAGCATTCAAATCATCGATTTGATGAGTCTTCCACCGTAAAGTTCTGTCTTGGCACCGAATGACTTATTTTTATTCCCGTAAGTAAAAAATAAAATGAGAACGTTTTTCAACACCTGAAGAAGCGGTTGATGAGTTCAGAGTGCATGTTTTGGAAATACCTCAATCAGAGTGGCAAAAGTGCTTTGACAATTGGTTCAAACGCATGCAAAAGTGTATAGATCTTAATGGGGAATATTTTGAAAAACAATAAAGCTATTTTCGATGATTAATATTTGTTTTTGTTCTCTAATCCGGAAATATAAAAGGAAACCCTCGTACACGCAGCACATCGAAAGCAATAAGAGTGGTGGTTTGGATGTCGAAGTCTCTCTGATGTAAAAAATCACACTTGGATCTGACTTTTGATCTTATCAGCCAAGTCTCAAGTGCCTTTTCCAAGTCGATAGCAAGGGAAGCAAAGACCACAACCCAGTGAATTAAGCTGAATGATATGCTTGCCACAAGAGGATTCGGTTGAAGAACCTGCTAGATCGACAGAGAAGGTGTGTTCGATGTTCTTTTTCATTTTCTCCCGAATTATTGTTGCTCGCTATGGCCTACAACTGGTTATAGGTAGAACTTTACGTTCGAAACTGCGACCATTCAACCTTGCATTTCAACTCGTGGGCAAAAATTCTATTACGCAGACAACATGTTCCTGAAAAAAATTCTTAAAATCGGTGAAACTTCAAATGCCAGAAGTTGCTTAAACGATAAAATTGGGAATTGAGGATCTTCGTACCAAGACAAGTCGCGGTCCTTACAGCATAGCCAGGATTTTTGGTTTGTTGAAGTCACCAGATGCCGGGATTCCACAGTAACCCAAGAATCAAATACCGCGCCACTTTTTTTTGCACTGTGCTCTTGTGTGCCTTGTCTGCAACACGACTTTCTTCCTCAAGACTCACAGGCTCTCAGCAAGTTTCCTAATGCTTATGTCCAACATAGGTAAGTAGTTGGCTATTCAATGATTAAGTTCAAACTTCCTGTCGAAATTCGTAGCCAATCTCCATTATGAATTTTTTTAAACCGGTATCTCTCATCGGAAAGCGTCAACTTTTTGAGGATGCTGAACGTATTTGGGAGGTGATTTGGTCCAAATTGCTTTGTAGAAAGTGAGATCTACACAAGTAACACTATTTAGAAGCAAGGTGGAGTACAAACGAAACCCTCTTGCTGTCCTGTTCCTCCATTAAGAATCTTACCGAAGTCGAAAAAAACGTCAAAAAAACATACTTCGATGATTGCAAGCAATCTGTTCCTGACTGTCAAAAGTGGACGTCGGTAGAGCTGCCACGTTCTCCCCACTAGCCATTGCAGACGTGGTCATCCCGAGTGTCATTTTCAATTTAAAATTCGTGTCCTCCATTCATTCTCCCCCAATGAGTGAAATCTACAGATGTCCTTGACACCCTTACTCCGTCTTTCACCGTTGTCATCGCCTTGCTATCAAATTCATCGACGTTACGTGCGCCCCCTGTTGTTGATTGACAATACCCGCAAAATCTGCTGTCGGCAGAGGCAGCGACAGCCTGCTGAGTTCTTCAAAGGTGTTTGTTTTCCACTAAACCCAGGCAGAGATTGAGGCTCAATAACTGACGGGAACGAAATCACTTTCGCCCCGTTCCCCACAGGGCCCCGACACAGCACGTACAATGGGATGCCGCCAGTGTGAGAGGCGGATATTGAAGTCCTCTTGAATAAAAGATACACTCGTTTACATGTCGCCGGATATTTGATCACCAGCCGGGTATGTTGCTCTGTCAAAAGAATCCTTCACCGACCTTCGTCCTCGTCGTCTGCCGCCATTGCTTCGAGTTACAGCACTCACGTGCGGAATGCGATGAAGCACAAATGTAGGTCACTTAAAGATACAAACGAAAAAAAAGGAATACAAACACAAAATCCATAGAATCCTTTTTGCGGCTCCGAAGGCCGTGCGAATGTAGACAGATGTACCGCCTGGAAGAGAATTTCTTTCGAACAAAGTTGGAGAGAATCCCACAAATGAATCCATCATCTGCGGCGTGAATCATTCACTTGATGAGGGTTGACATCTGGACGCAGTCCGTCTTAACAAAGCAATCACCGCCCACCATCTCAACTAACGACAAAACTTTGCATCTCTTGCGCTTTTAATTAAATTCCAGAAACCCGTCTGACCGTGGAATGAATTCTCCTAACAGCGTAGATAAAGCCGCCTTAATGGCGGATGAGGCAGCTGCGTAACGCGCGCGTATCTGCAACATTGGATATTAACGTTTATCGCCGTACAAGTGTCTGCAGGGGTGTAATGGAGTTGCATCCATTAAGCGAGGTCATAAAACGCCGCTTACCGTGCAGATTCGAAGGAGACGGCTGCTTTGATGCCGCACCGGAGCGCCGGCAATGAAAGCCGTGTGTGCTCGATTGAATTGCATCCGAATGGAAGTGTATCGCTTCTGGATTCAATGAGCGATGAGTGCCAGCACTTACAAGTGCTGTAGTGACGACGTGAAAAGAAAAGGGCTTGAGTGCTTCGCTGGAGGACTGTGTGCGCTGCGTTGAGGGGCATATCTTCAGATTTAATTGGATTGGCATGCACCATCGGACCAAATCACATGCAGACGAGATGGGATTTCATTAGAGCGAGAGAGCGCCCTTCGTCGCTGGAGGTCTTCGCATCGATTTTGGAAGAGCTCACTTGATGCTTGACGATCTGAAAAGACGCGTAGAAAGCTGGTGGTAGATTGGCGGGTGTTATTCAAAGAAAATGAAACTGAAAGTGTCGAGAGGCTGGTGGAGCATTAGACGTTATAGTTGGACGTGCATTTAAGCGTGGCTTGGAGGACGCTGAGTACTGAAAAGGGGATGCATTTATGGTAAATTTGTTGCGCAGGCTGCGAAGGCATTTGCAAAAAGACTGAATGAGATTCGAGTTTCGAAAGTGAACTCTCGAAGTATGTATCGCTCAATGGTTGGACATGCTTCCGAAATACTTTGCGAAGCTAAAATTCCACCAATAGACCTAATGGTGGATCGGATGAAATGATTGCAGCACGAAAATTGTTGCCCTTTGTTGCACGACTAGATCTGAACTAGATTCGCGTCCACTGACTATCACTTCTTCAATCAAGCCTGCATAGAAATGCGTTAAAAATTCTGACGACAACAGAGCCTAACACTTCGGCATTAAGTTTCCAGAAGGAGGTATCAGTTCTCGACAAACCTACACGAGGTTTCTTTGAATTGGCGAAAATGCATTGGGCCTAATAATTCTTTGGAAAACAGTCAAGAACCAGCAGAAGATCCTAACAAAATTGGAACTCTACACAGCAAGATCATCCACGATCAGAAAAGTTTGACATTAGCCCATTGTAATCCCACTGGCCGTCGAGGGGCATTGATTAAGAGCTGGCGTACTTGCACGCCGAAGACCCTAAGTTCAATTTCAGAAACAAGCACCACGAAATTTTTAAAGGCACCACCTCGTTCGAGTCACAACAACTGAAACAAGAAATGATTTCGAGTCGAAAAAAGTCTTCTAATCGTTCAAGAGCAATAGCAGGCACACCTTGATTAGGTGCTGAGTGAGCGTTGTCCTTGTCCCGTATGGACCGCAGTAGAATCTATTTTTTTCCGAGTCTATGACGTGGTCTTTGTATATTCAACTCCTAGCTTCCCACGTGGCCATTTCTAAGTTAACAATGAAGCACGTTGTTTGTGCAACAATAAAGTAGATTTTCATGCACACTTGCGATAAGTGATCTCTGTTTTATGGGGTTTTTGTCTGTCCCGGGATCATGTCGTATGAAAATTGCGTGACACAGAAAAATCGTTTAATTTTACAGAAACCCCGAACATCGAATGCGTATCGATTTCAGAGTGGTCCTAAGGCCTACAGAAGAAAAACTAACGCTGGAAGAGTGGCCGATAACTTTCAGCAAATCGGTGCTGCTTTTCCCGTCTAAAATATACATTTTCAGCAGGTTTGCAAAATATGGCTTGGTAGCGGAGACAACCACCTGATTGGACTGAAACTTATGCGAGTAGAGTGAGTTCTTCGACTATGGAAACAGAAAAAGTGGCATGGGATCAAATACGACAAATACGGTGAATTAGGCAATAACTTCGAATTCCACTCATTTTGTAAGAAGTTCTTAGGGAATCACTTCTCCAATAACCCAATTATTTAGTGTAGTAATGCCCTGCGACCATATCGATCGTCTCTGTGAATCTCTGAGCTCCTGCAGGAAGCCAACTAACCTATCCCGCCGTAGTCTGTGAAGCACGTTTGCTCGGTGGACCAACCATTTTGACTGTCCCTTGGTGTCTTCCAGGTGATGTGAATGAATTTTATGAATCACATGATTGAAAAATCACATCCGCAACACTTTTTATAGTGTCAACCGAAGCACTGACGGAGCAAAGTCCATTTGACAGGATAGCCGCTACCAGATTCAGGTCCTGAGGGAACCTGACTGATAGTGACAGCTTGACCAGAGGTTATATTCTGGTGCCACGGGAGTTCAGAAACCCCTGGAACTTCGATTTCAGCCTGACCATGTAGTAGGCTTCTTTGTAGATGTATCGTGGTGGCAGTGGTTTAACACCAAATATCCCGGGCAGAGCCGAGGTAAGTGTACTGTGCTAACCTGTCTAGCTACTTGTTAACCAAAAAACTAGGCGAGGCTGTTAGACTACTTTCTCGGCTCAGTGTGTAGTTGCATTCTCAACCAGGTGCTGCGACCCAAAGAGCAGGAGGTATTGAAAATGGCTTGCATCAAACCAAGGTGTGATGATTGTCCCTCAAGCTTGATCTCAATTTGGTACTTGGTTAACTAAGGCGTCTAGTTTTGTATTACCTACGACTCTTGGGAAAATGGACCCCTTGATATAAGCCGTTAAGGGCGGTGATTACGTAAAACGAAATCCCACATCTGCCCCTTGGTGTCTGGGGCGCGTTAAAGATTGTCTCGTCCGCAGTCACAAAACGTCGCGCAGGCTTTTCCGGATTGCACTTAAACATTGTGGCCGCCGTGGCGTAGTGGGTAGAGTGCGAGGCTCACACGCAGAAGGCCTAGATCGATTCCCGGCTGAAGACCTCAAATTTCTGAGTTACTGACACCACTCAAAGAGTAACAGGTAGGTTAAGGTGCTGATGAGTGCACTTAGTCCCATACAGGACCATTGTGCTACCACACCATGTGGGAGGAACCTAAAACCAGCTGGAGACGATAATAAAGTTCAAAATGTCGGCGGGAGGGGTTTTAGGGTCATGTAGGGCGTTTAGGAAATAGCTTCCAAAGTGCTTGTGTCTGAGGCGCGAGAGCGCCGGGCATGTGGATAACAGGTGTAGGACGGTTTCTGATTCTTCCTCATTTCTGCAGCTTCTGCAAAAATCGTTTGAGGGAGCCTCTAGCCTGCTAGCATGCTCACCGATTAGACAGTGCTCGGTTATGGCTCCCATGACCAGGCTTATGTCTGATCTTTTGAGCGATAGTAGCAGTCTGGAGCGTTTGGGTTCAAGAGAGGGCCACACCTCCTTAGAGACGCGACAAGGGTTATGGTTAGATCACCTTTGATTTGTCTGATGGATCGGGTTCAAGTGCTGTTCTGACTTGCATGTGGCGAGAGGGATACCAAGGTGTTCGTGTTCCTGAAGAAGTGGTTACGTTGTGGCAAGCCTGGCCAATTCGTCTGCTTGACAGTTGTCCGGAATGTGTCTGTGACCTGGCAACCAACACAGGCATATATTGAACTGCTTAGCCATCTCATCTAATGATGTGCGGCATTTCAAGACCGTCTTAGAGTTTGATGAGACAGATTCCAGGGCCCTGAGTGCTGCCTGACTATCCGTAAGAATAAGGATATCAGCTGACGATATTCTATTCCTCTGCAGCCAAGACAGTGCTTCGCGAATAGCCATTACTTCAGCTTGAAACACGCTACAGTGATTGGGAAGTCTGAATTTTAGACTAAGATTAAGATTCTCAGAGTAGACTCCGCAGTCATTGCCTTAGTTTGTTTTTGATCCATCGGTATAGATGCACGTAGCGTCAGTAACCCATTGTGGGTTAGCCGACCACGCGTCTCGTTCAGGGATCATAGTGCGGAAATTTTGTGTCAAAAAGACCTTCGGCACCGCATAGTCAAGGTTTTGGTATACAAAGTTTACTCTTTGAAGGATTCTTGAGTGTCCGTGGAACACGTTCCATTGTGATGAGGAGATCAGTCTTATGGCTGTACTAGCCGCCGCCTGTTGGGCAAACAGATCTATGGGCATAAGG
Organism: Eristalinus aeneus; assembly: GCA_955652365.1. Taxonomy (NCBI): domain Eukaryota; kingdom Metazoa; phylum Arthropoda; class Insecta; order Diptera; family Syrphidae; genus Eristalinus; species Eristalinus aeneus. The sequence goes on from OY019132.1 coordinate 42,587,700, forward strand.
TTGAGAATGACGTCTAATGCATCTGATGGGGTGGTTCTTAGAGCACCGCAGATACATATGGAGGCCAGTCGCTGGACTTTTCTGTGTTGTAGTGGGAGGCTGTGTCTAGTGCAGGCCACCAAACTGCAACGCCATATAGTAGAATAGGGCGCACCACAGTCGTATAGGGCGCACCACAGCCGTATAGATCCAGCCCATCATATGCGGTTGGATACCCCATCTAGACCCAATGGCCCTTCTGCACACGTAGAGTGCAGTCGTGGCTTTGCGGGCGCTTGAGTAATAGCTGTCTAAGAAAAAGCTTCTCAAACTTCGCCGTTCGGAGTCGGAAACAAAACTGTAGGTCCCTTCTGATCGCGCGCACTACAGGGTAGTTGATAGGCAACATAGCCTCTGGTCCCCTTGTGGACTGTAGCGTAACACAGTTACTTACTTAAACATTGTCAAACAATGCTATATAGTCTTAAGAGACTTATCGTTGGGTTTGATGTCTGGAGTAAGCAAACGCACCAATACCGACATTTTCATGCCCGTTTGCTAGATTTTCAATTTTTCGCACCGTATTCAGCGGTCTGGCAGTTCTCCCAGATTTTGTGGCGCCTGCCTTGATCTCATCTGATAGCAACGTGTGGCTAAGCTGAAATTCCTTGAATTAAACTCTGATCATCGACATCAAGGACGAGTAGTTATTGCGCTGCTCGTCTTCAGTTTCAAAAACAATAATCGAAGGATCTGCAGATAGTGTTCCTTTTCGAAAATTCTTTAGCCCACAGACACATCCGCTTTCTTTCGACCTAATTTTAGTTTATAGCTGTTAAGGCTGTACTTGTGTTTTCCATAATCAAATACCCTGGTAACCTGAAACGTCACCACAACTAGACAACCAACTGTACACATTTACAGAACTTTACGGAATGCTTACTTCCAACATACTTTTGCATTTTGATGTCATCTCCTTTATCCTTTTCCCATATTTCGAAACCTTTTTTTTAAGGTGTGTCTGAACAACTTTCCAACAATCAGTCGTTTCAAATTTCAAGGAATCTCGGCTTAAGCATTCAACTGACGCATCGTGCTATGTGCGGCTAGCTATACATGATGTCAATGTTTGGAGAATGCCATTTATTTTGATCAAATAAAGCCTTTATTGAGAGTTCACTGTTATTGATGCTATACAAGCGAATACTGAGCGAAGAAGCCCTGCGTAACAACCAAGGCCAATGGCTAGGAAAATACTTTTCAAATCACCTAAGACTTCTGGCCGCCATATTCCTCAAAAGTTGTCCCAGCCAATTAATACTTAGCATTTGATCTGTACGATCGAAGTAAAAGATAATGGACAAGATCGGGGACAGTTTCAAAAAATGAAAATATTTTCACGAATGGCACTTAAGAGTTGAAGACACCGACGGACAATTTCATGAATTCATTTTTCACCCCTTTCTTATAACGTTCAACAAAAAGGGATCAAGACTTTTTGGATAGTCCTCTGATAAAGCTTTGAAAAGAGTCGACATTTGAAAACATGGACACAGAAGTGTACAGAAGGCTCAATGCAATTCTGACGAATAGCCTTTATCTTGACCAACGGTTACTAGTTGAGATTATATACGAGTGGCGTTCAACATATTCTCGGTATCGATATGATAGAAAATACGAATTTGATTAAAATTGTTTTAATTTTTCAATATTATCTCCCCTAACATCAATACATTTGTTACATCTTGAGATACGCTTTTTAAGCCCTCAAAAATAAATTTTATCTTTCTTTTCAAAATACCGACTGATTGCCGATTTGAGTTCTTCATCATCCGAAAATCATTTACCACGAAGACATTTTTTTCAAAACCGGAAACAAGAAATAATCACTAGGGGCAAGGACCAGACTATAGGGTGGGTGTTGGATTTCCTCGAAACCACAATCTCGTGCAGCAGCCTTGGAAACTCGCGCCGTGTGAACAGGCGCATTGTCATGAAGAGGCCACATACCCGCTGCGAGTTTACCCCGTCTATTCGTTTTAATTTCCTCCAGTAATTTATGCAAAGTGGAAGTTAAGGATGTGGCGTTGATGGTATCACCTTTTTTTCTGTACTCAATGAGCAAGATTCACTTTCCGAGAAAACTGTGGCCATGAGCTTCCCGGCAAACGGAGTGACTTTGGGCTTCTTCGGGGGGTCTGTTCTTTTTTATGCCACTGCATAAACTCTTTTTGGCTTTCAGAGTCATAGTAGTGAACCCATGCTTCTTCCTAAGCAACAATTCGATCCAAACCACCGTCTGCCTTCTTACTATACATCTCCAAAAGCTCTCTACAGCATGCGATTCTCACTTTTTTCTGAGGCGCTGTGAGCATTCGTGGCACACACCTTGCACTGACCTTTGAAAGGTTAAGGTGGTCATGACGAATGGTGTGAATGGTACTAGTTGACAGCTTGGTGATCTCTGCCATCATTTTCACCTTTATTCGGGCATCCTAAAGAACAAGTTTTTCGACTTCTTTGATGCTTTCTCCCGTACAATCAGTGGCCGTGGCGCAGGAGCTATAGTCGCCTTCAATGCTCTCTCTGCCTTTCTTGAACCCACTTGACCACTTAAGCACAATTAATAATGAACGTGCGGAACCCTGTTAAGCAGCCACCATCTCTTCATGAATAGTTTTTTGACTTTTTCCTGGCTTAGTGAGTAATTTAATCACAGCACAATACTCAATTTTCACCATCATCGCCTTAGTTGCCATAATGATTCTGTTTACCTAGAGATAAAACAGGAACGCGAAATAATAATCACATTTATATGAAATTTTACATGAATGCACTAAAATAATAGTATTACTTGATAAACAAGTCAATTTGCCAGGTATACCGGTATGTAATGAAATAAAATAAAACAAATTATTAATGGGAAAGTAAAAACAGTGGTCGCAGTGGCGTAGTGGGTAGAGTGCGACGCTCACACGCCGAAGGGTCTAGGTTCGACTCCCAGCCCAACACCGATTTTTCACGGCACCACCTCTTTCGAGCTGCTGACAACACTCAAAGACTAATAACTGTCTAAGAAAGCTTCTCAAATCTCGCCGTTCGGAGTCGGCAAAAAACTGTAGGTCCCTTCTACTCGTGAGAGAACAGTAACGCGCACAACACGAGTAGTTGATGAGCAAGCTAGGCCCTGGTCCCCCTTTGGACTGTAGCGCCAACAATTATTATTAAAAACATTTTATTCAAAGTATTGGCCATATTGGCTTTCTACACATTTTGACCACCTTTCTGGCAATTTGTGAATACCACGCCAATAAAATTGTTCGTCTTTTAAAGCAAACCAATCAGACACCCAATTTTTGACCTCCTCGTAGGAATCAAAGTGCTGCTCAGCCAATGCGTGTCCCAGCGATGAAAACAAATGGTAGTCGGAAGGAGCCAAGTCTGGTGAATACGGCGGGTGGGGTAGCTGTTCCCAGCCAAGTGATTTGGTTGTATCCTGAACCGGTTCTGCTTTGTGTGCAGGTGCATTGTCATGGAGCAAAATTACCTTGCTGTGTCTTCTGGCCCATTCTGGTCGTCTTTCGATCAATGCATGGTTCAAATTGATCATTTGTTGTCGCTAGCGATCAGTATTAACGGTTTCACCAGGTTTTAGGAGCTCGTGGTACAGCATACCTTTCTGGTCCCACCAAACACACAGCATTGTCTTCTTGCCGAATCGATATGGTTTTGCAGTCGATGTTGATGGTTGTCCAAGATTATTTTTTCCGTTTAGGATTCTCAAAATAAATCCATTTTTCATCGCCAGTAACGATCCGATGCAAAACCGATTTTCTTTCGTGTCTTTGAAGCAAAATTTTACAAGTGTGAAGCGCGGTTTTCCATCTGTCTTTCATTCAATTCTTGTGGCACCCAATTTCCACACTTTTAGATCTCTCCGATAGCTTTTAAACGGTCAGAAATTTTTTGTTGTGCTACATTTAGCATTGCTGCCATTTGCTTCTAACTCAAAGTGTCATCTCCATCCAATATCGCAATTCGGCGTCTTCAAACTTTTTTGGTGGTCTTCCACGTTCTTCATTTCTCACATCAAAATCATTATTTCGGAACCGTTGAAACCATCTTTTGCATGTTGCTTCTGATAGAGCATGATCACCATATGCCTCGACAAGCATTCGATGCGACTCCGCAGCACTTTTCTTCAAATGAAAACAAAAATTTTATGCTTTCCGCAAATCATCACTTTCTGGAACAAAATTCGACATTTTTAACACGATGAAAAAATATGATGTTGTCTGTTCAATTACTTGATGTATATTAAATATTTTTCACAGATGTCACAGCAAACAAACAAAAAAAAATAAGGGCTCCTTCACAACAAATGTTCCCTATCGACACATTTGTATCTTGACTTCACTTCACTTCATACCGGTGTATAATCATAGCTTCACCCCGATACAGATTATATTGTACAGAATATATTGTACGCTCCTCGTAGGTTCCTATAAAATTCCTCTAAATAACTTATCTCTTCATTCAGTCATTCTAATCGTCTTGATCTCATTCCAAAGCAAATAAATGATTTTGTTTACATGCGTAACATTTAATTACCGCATTCTGGCTGGCTGTAGACAAACCCATAACTGATTAACTACACTTATCATGTTTACTTTTTTTCTGATTTCATAGAACTTTTATAAAATATGTAAAAAAAAGATTATAGTTGGCAAAACTTTTCTGAATTTCCCGTCAAATTTATTATGCATCTCCGAGGGAATGTTAGCTTTAGCGGTACCTCCTTCTGAAGGTCCACATGGGTCCATTTCTTATCCGCTATTGTTTCTTTATTGTAGTGTCTGCCGCCATCATTCTTTGACAGACAGGCTATCTCCGAATGAATAGAAGCTCAGTCTTTGAAATAATTGAAGACTGTACTCAGTCGAAGAGGCTCTGTCATCAACCCTTATAAGTCTAAGTGCCTATTATTTGCCCTTAAATTTCCCCCTCATTATGCCAGAGAACTTCATTATTGACCATGTGGGCAGTGAAAACAGTTAGAAATTTGAAAAATTAAATCGCGGTGTGACTTAGTAACTAATCCAACCCCATTTCCTGCATTTCATCAAAGCCAGGACACCACAGCTACATCATAACTTAATCGATGTTCAGTGTAATGCTCACCTGCGTACGTAGCCGGTATTGCCTCGCGTCTCGAAGTATCAGTCTCAGACACAGACAGCCACAAATTCAAAATAAGTTTCCGGAACTCGAAAGACAAATGAAGCGTAGCACAGTACACCGGTCAATCAATTGGTTCACTGTCACCCAAGTCATCCTACAAAGACTCCAAAAGAAGCAAACTCCACTCAAAGCCTACGATCTCCACCAGAGACCACTTCATCGCCGAGCAGCAAGAGGAAAAGCAGAAGTGAACTCCCCTCTCCACATTCACTTTCCATCTCAAGGCCCTAAGGCAGCATCAGCCAAGACTACCCAACGCCAACGAGAGCATACCCTCTTAACCGGCTAATAACCCCTCATAATCCGCAAACAGGCAGCATCAACAATGACACACCACATAACTGCCGTCATCATCTTCTGCAGCGCTCTCTGTGGTTTTGTCTTCGTCTCACAATGCGACGCGCAGCCTCACCAAGGATCCCGATTGCCGCGACTTTCCACCGGAGACACACATAGGCGCCCTGGTGCCACGGCGAGATTTACGAGATGTCATCTCGCACATCGGCTGGCGGTTTTCTTCTGTCCAACTGGCAAAGAAAGACAACCCCTCCCTGGCTCCGCCCGCCAGTACCCGGCCTCTGGTGGCAGTGTTTATTGCAACCGTGTCGCCGTGTAATGACGATTGTGATTGTGCCGATCATTAATAACTACTTTGCATGGATCATTTGCGCTGACAGTGACAGCGGGCTTTCATTGGAGAGTTTACTGACACCTCAGCAGTGCAACAGTGTCATGAAAGTGTTGTTCGCACACTGTGTCTCTACTCGGCCGGGAGGGGCGCGTGCAGTACAGAACCGCTGACAAGAATGAAAGTGTCAAGTGAGTTATGCAAGTTAGATCGGTGTGCTTAAGTAACCGTCTGAAGTGAAACTACACTTGTAACGCTGAAGGGCTGATACACGACGTCAGCTGATAAGAAAAGCTGTTAGTTTGAAGTGTCTGTCTTGTCGACACGAGTCTAGTGGTGGCACTTGAAAACGTCAGAAGTGATGATCGATCAGATGGTTAGTTACCTGAAGTGGGGGCACTCGATAGGGATCTGTGTCACCATTGACGTTGGCTTTCGGAAGTATGGGCTGCGGCAATCAGTGTTGTCGTGGCGCGTCATATTTTTGACATGTCTCCTTTGAGGATTGCTCACTTGCCGTTGAATGACATTTCATGAAGGATCTTCTTAACTAACGTCGAACTCCTTTAATTCTATTCACATTTCAAAGACACATTTCCTGGAATTTTCAAAACAATAGCGACGTGATTTGTTCACTGCAGCCTTGTCAAGTGGAAACTAATCGTAGCTGCAATCGCAGGCGATAAGGCAGACCCTGGTGACAGCCGGCTCCCAATCGTTTCGCTGATAACACCCGCACAGTCAACAAACAACCACTTGGCGCCGTATCTCTTGTCCAGATACCCGATACGCAAATTATGATGCATAGCCACTTGACGGCTAATTAGTTGCCCCGTAGCTCACGTGCTGTGCCGAACTTTATTTGCGAAATGTTGCTTGAACCAAACTCTGTGCATTACTTGGAAAATAGAGGAATCGCACGGCCGGTGTATTTTTGGCCGAACTAAGTGATCAATTATTTGCCGAAGCGAAACTGGATTAGGGACACAATTAAGAAAGTCACAATTGTCCTCTGAGGCTACGAAAACACCGTCTGTTCGTGTGGAACCGTCGATTTCGTGTGGAGGTATTAGGAATGGTGATATGGGGAATCCTTATCTTGTCAGCCGGTTTAATTGACGCGGCGAAGGCCGCCTGGTTCAATTTGGAATGCTTCTCTAAATATACAGTCTTTTAAAGTTGACAAGTTGAGATCTGGAGATATGACTGCAAAAAAGAACTGGATGAAACTGGCTTCGTACAGTTTTTGGAGCGCTTCTAGCACTTGATCAGGAGAGTCGTTAATTTAAAAGGATTCTGGACAGTCTTCAGATTAAAACAAATAATAGTTGGTCTTTTAGAGGTGAAGAAATTTAAGTTGGTATGACTATTTCAATCAGCAGATATGTTGTCAGCTGTTTAGTGATCGAGACGACCATCTGGTAAGAGCAACATTCGGTAAATAGCCACAAAAGAAGCCTAGAATAGAAGAAGAATAGTTCCCTAGTATATATGAGACACCATTTCAGCCACAAAAACTAACTGTTTGGTGTGTTTTATGGGATGGTGGAATAATTGGTCAGCACTTCTTTGTGGTCGCAGTGGCGTAGTGGGTAGAGTGCGACGCTCACACGCCGAAGGGTTTAGGTTCGACTCCCAGCTCAGCACCAATTTTTCCAATTTTTCACGGCACCACCTCTTTCGAGCTGCTGACAACACTCAAAGAGTAATAACTGTCTAAGAAAGTTTCTCAAATTTCGCCGTTCTCTTCTTCTTCTTCTTCTTGTGGCGCTACAGTCCGGGGTGGACCTGGGCCTCAACCAACATGCCATGAGGCAATTTCGCCGTTCGGAGTCGGCAAAAAACTGTAGGTCCCTTCTACTCGTGAGAGAACAACACGAGTAGTTGATGAGCAAGCTAGGCCCTGGTCCCCCTTTGCACTGTAGCGCCAACAATTATTATTATTACTTCTTTAAAAACGACGCTCGCCAACGCTCGCCAGAAAGTTGCAATCGATGGAGACCGCTATACAGCCACTATTACAGACTTTTTCGTTCATCAGTTGGTCAACCATGATGTGCAGGAGCTGTGATTTCAACAGAGTGCAATATTCCACACAGCTCGTGTGACAATTGATTTATTGTTGGAAACGATCGAACGAACCATGCGGTTCTCGTTTCGGATCCTAGAATTGGCCTCCAAAACCGTGCGACTTAAAGCAGCTTCTCTACTATCGTTGTGAAAATGTGAAGTCGCTTGTCTACGCCAATGAGTCCACAACGCCTGACAACTTGGAAGACAACATTCGCTGCGTTATTGCTGAAAATGTTGTTAAACATCATCGAAAATTAAACCTCCAGATGAGAATACGTTCAAGCCAGCTGTGGCGAACAGTATGCAAGCAGATTTCAGTTATAATCCAAAAAAAATAATCTTTCGAATAAGGCAAATTTCATGTCAGTGTGAAAAAAAATTAACTTCATTTAGTTCCATTTTTAAGTTCTATTCCTCTAGAGAGGTTCGGAGTCGGCAAAAAGCTGTAGGTCCCTTCTACTCGTGAGAAACAGTAGCGCACAAAACACGAGTAGTTGATGAGCAAACTAGGCCCTGGTCCCCCTGTGGACTGCCGCGCCAACAATTATTATTATTTTATTATTATGGCCCCAGAGAGGACACCCTTTATAACATGAACATTTTAAATGCTCCGGTTTGGGCATTCGGTGACACGGTAGCAAGGAATAAAGCGTCTTATGCGACTTTCAATTTAGGGCAACCAGAGCTCTGTTTCTAAAAACAACAAAGCTGTTCAGACGCTGTAAGTAAAGGGAACATTTTGTAGATCTTCAACTTTTTTAGCCACAAGACAATTTTTTAAACCTTTAAGAAATTCCAAATTCGTTGAGCTTTGTATAAACATTTTTTTACATTCAGTGTTTTGTGCTTGAAAGCCTTACATTTTCTATTTTTATGAATTAGAGCGGAGCTAAATACGTTAGATATGAGAGAGTACATTAAATGGAGCAGGTGTCCAATATTTACACAAGGACATTATTTAAATGAAATTATACTTGTACGAACGTTGCCTTTTATATTTCGGGGTTGGGCAACCTTAGTCTTGCAATCTGGCAACTGCAAGGTCTATCGTCAAATTTGACATTTTTGAGGACGTTTTGACATACGAGAACGTTTTGACATACGAGAACGTTTTGACATACGAGAACGTTTTGACATACGAGAACGTTTTGACATACGAGAACGTTTTGACGTACGAGAACGATTTGACATACGAGAACGTTTTGACATACGAGAACGTTTTGACATACGAGCGCTATTTGTGTTGTTTACAGGAACTTAAAAGATTCATCTCGCCCAAAAAATGGAATTAAATCATGAAAATTTTCGTGTGATTATTTTTTACAACTTTCGACGTGGATTAACTCAACAACACTGCATCGATGAACTTAATTCAATTTTTTACGATGAAGCTCCATCCAGGACCAGTGTTTATCGATGGTATGGTGAATTCAACAGAGGTCGTAGTTAACTCCAAGACGAATTTCGTGAAGGTCGTCGAAAATCAGTTGTTTTTTGGAAACCATTGACGCTGTGCGCCAACTGATATTGCAAGATCGTCATGTGATCTATCGTGAGATTGAGACAACCTTAGGCATTAATGGGACCAGCATACATTCAATATTGCATGAACATTTGACCGTCAAAATTTTTTTCGCGTTGGATAGCACACAATTGTCAGTCGCCAAAAAACAAGGCTCGTGTCGATTGGTCGAAAGAAATGCTCCAAAAATACGATCGCGGTGCTTGAAAACACTTCTATGATATCGTGACAAGTGACGAGTCATGGATTTACGCGTATGAGCCCGAAAGTCAACAGCAGTCGACTGTATTGGTGTTTCAAATTGTGCCAAATCCAACAAAAGTTGCTCGCGCACGAAGCACTTCCAAGCAAATGGTCGCCTTTTTTTCGGAAAAACTGGACATGTTGCAACCGTACCACTAGAACAACGCAGAACAGTCAATTCTGAGTGGTACACAACCATTAGTTTGTCAGTTGTCTTCCAAGAAATCAGGAAAACCAACTGCCGAAGACGAATCACTCTTCACCACGACAATGCGAGCTCTCACACATCGGCTCAAGCAACTGCATTTATGAGCACTGGAAACATCGATTTGATGAGTCTTCCACCGTATAGTTCTGTCTTGGCACCGAATGACTTATTTTTATTCCCGTAAGTAAAAAATAAAATGACAACGTTTTTCAACACCTGAAGAAGCGGTTGATGAGTTCAGACTGCATGTTTTGGAGATACCTCAATCAGAGTTGCAAAAGTGCTTCGACAATTGGTTCAAATGCATGCAAAAGTATATAGATCTTAGTGGGGATTATTTTGAAAAACAATAAAGCTATTTTCGATGATTAATATTTGTTTTTGTTCTTTAATCCAGAAACATAAATTCGTATTGCATCTGTCTATGCATAAAGAATTTTGTTAAAGGAAAGTCAGGCAGATGCTCTAGTTCCTGATTGATTAGTTTACGAAATCAATGTAGAACATTGTGTGTCACATGGATTAACGCCAAAGGACGTTGAAAAGTGCTTATTATATTATTTGAAACTCTAGTGATGTTAAATAGGGCTTCACTTCGATAATCCGAATCGTCCCTCAATGTAAGGATAATAATTTAATAATTGCTGGCGTGACAGTCCACAGGGGGATCATATACAGGGCCTAGCTTGCTCATCAACTAATCGTGTTGTGCGCGCTACTGTTCTCTCACGAGTAGAAGGGACCTGCAGTTTTTAGACGACTCCGAGAGGCGAATTTTTAAAAACTTTCTTAGACAGTTGTTATTCTTTAAGTGTTGTCAGCAGCACGAAAGAGGTGGTGCCGTGAAAAATTCGAGTTTTTCAGCCGGGAATCAAACCTAGACCCTTCGGCGTATGATCGTCGCCCTCTACCCACCACCGACCACCTCAATGTGGGGATACCGCTGCCAAACCTTGTCGTTATTACTCACACCAAGTCTGATGCATAATTTGGAGCTGAAGAGATCAGCATTCAGCATTCACAAGACACGATAATTCTTGGCTACATATTGCGTGGCCTGAGCAACACTTAAGTTTGAAGTCCCAAATCATTCGTTCAGTTCAGATCAGATCTTTCGCCGTCTGATGAGTATTTATCCTGTAAGTGCGCTGCAATTTGAAAGAAATCAAAAATTGGGTAGACTTTTTGACGGAAGATCAATTTTCATTTGCAGTGGGCTAGAAAGGGAAAAAGATTCCACTAAACGAATGAATATAATGTGTATTTTTATTTTGTATCAACATTACTATAAAAAGAAAATGATAAAAAAGGCGTCGGATCTTATCTTTCAAACAGTCAATGTTGTATCTAATTGTCTTTTGGACTTTTCCCGTGTCCTGGACTGGCTCCATCTAGAAAGTGATCCGAGAAAGGAATGTAGTCAGACTTTCACGGACGGCTCCAAGACAGCGGAGGGTTCTGGAGCTGGGGCCTTCGTGGAAAACGACAACATCAGACTTCAAGCCTCCTTAGGCAATGGTCGTTGGGTTGGTCTTCCAAGCGGAAGCCTTCGCAATTCTAATGGCCACCAACTATATTGTGAAGAGTAGGTGGAAGGGAAGAAATATCTGCGTCTGTAGACAGCCAAGCTGTGATAAAGGCCTTACTCAACCTTTTAACCACTTCCAAGACAGATCAAGAATGCAAGTTTTCCCTTAAGTTGGTAAGACTTCCCTTAAGTTGCTAAGACTTGTTTGGGCTCCGGGATATCGCGGGATCTTGAGAAACGAGATTGCCGATGAACTAGCTAGGCTAGGTTCAGAAGAGGCAATCGGAGAGCCCGAACCCACCTTGGGACTACCCGTGTCCTTGGTCAGGGCCTCCGTCGACGATTGGGTCTCCCTACAGCACAACCACAGATGGCGTGACTCAAAGATGCAAGTCTCCCTTAAGTTGGTCGCCAGGCTAAACTCGCTGAGACTTGTTTGGGTTCCGGGGCATCACGGGATCTTGAGAAATGAGATTGCCGATGAAGTAGTTAGGCTGGGTTCAGAAGAGGCAATTGTAGAGCCCGAACCCACCTTGGGACTACCCGTGTCCTTGGTCAGGGCCTCCGTCGACGATTGGGTCTCCCTACAGCACAACCACAGATGGCGTGACTCAAAGATGCAAGTCTTCCCTTAAGTTGGTCGCCAGGCTAAGTTCGCTAAAACTTGTTTTTGTTTTGCGACATCACGGAATCTTGAGAAACGAGATTGCCGATGAACGATCATTAGCAAGAAATCCGCGTCTTTTCTGCTATCTCTAGACAGAAACGAGTGCAGACGACTTGTCGGCGTACTAGCGGGACACTTTACCTTCGCTATGTATCTAAGTCGCCTTGGGCTGAATGATGTCACCCCTTGCGATGCCTGTGGAGAAGGTGAAGACACTTTAGAGCACTTTCTCTGTCAGCCTTTGATCGTATCAGATGGCGGTTGTTTGGCGCTAATGTGGTGGGAACCGAAAACCTAAGTTCTATATCACAGAAGCGCCTCTTGAATTTTCTTTGCAAAACCAAGAAATTTCATTAAATAAAGGTTACTGCCTGGTAGAATCTTTATTGTAGACAGCGAATTGTAAACAGTTCGTCATTTCTCACATCGAAATCGCCATCCCTGAAGTGGGGAAACCATATTTTGCATGTTCGCTCAGACGGAGCCTGATCAGCACATGCCTCGGTAAGTGATCTGAAGGGACATTTCTTCATATGCAAGGAAAAGCAAATGCTCTCAGCAGATCATCATTTTCTGCTGCAATATCCGACATTTTTACACAATGAAAAAGTGTGAAATTGTTTGATGTTCAGAAGACAAGTGCTTTCCCCTCAAACCTCTTATGGCTCAAAAGCAGTCATACAAGTCCCTCCCTTGAAAATAGCCCTTTCAATCTAAGTAAGCACCCACAGTGTGCTTTTCATCATTCACATCCCACCCTTGTGATTGAAAAGCTTGGAATTAAGACACGCTTCCAGCAACAACCGCACGGAATGTGCAAAAAGGAAAGGCAACCTTAAGACTTCCCTTCTAATCCGGTAAAGAAATCCATGACAAATTTGTGATTACTTTGAATAACATCCGTTTCATGTGCCAACAAGTGCTGCACGCAGCCGCACTTTCTAATGAACAAACAGACGTCAAGATGTCAGTCTCGTCAATCCATGCATTCTCCGTTGAAAGTGAACTAATTAAAACCCAAATCTGGCCCAGACTTGTTCGCTCCTGTTACCGTTGTCACATGGGGGCAGGTATCACTCACATGACACCTTTCGTCGCACGTCGCGTGTGAACAAAGCAACATCCGCCCCGTTCACACGAGAGCACGACAAATTTCCGTAATTACAGCCATAAACCCCAGAAGAAACGCCTGATCTTGTACCCAGCAGACGTCAGGCTCCCAAGCTCGGAGAAGTAAAATCGAAATCAGTTGCAATTCAAGTTCATCGCGCACCACCGCACCCACACACTTACACACAGATGCCCCTTGCCCGCCGAGCACTTTCGCCAGCTGAGGAGCCAGCTGGGCTCATGAACCAGTTGCAGAGCGAAGCTCTCAACACCAGGCGCACAAAGTCTCGGAAAGATATTAAGCCGCGGCAATAAGGTCACCCCGTGGCCCAAAGAAAGCGAAACGTCCGTCCGCTCATCGCCTTCGACATACACTCGGCAACCCGTGTTCGCGAATTACGTGCTCACCCCGAAATGGCAGCTGTGTCGGTCACAAGGTAGCCGCTACCGCCGCGCCGCCATCACCGGCGTGTCTACCTTGACTTTGTACCGCTGCGCTGTGGAAACTTGTTCGCAAATTCGGATAACACGGCACTTAAGTCGCCTCAACGATGGGAACGACCGACTGCTGCGGACCAGTTTCCCCAATTGCGACGCGAGGAAGCAGCCACCAGGAGGGGCAGTCGCTGCACGATGCGCCGGGAAAAGTGAAAAGGGCAGGCACGAAGTTGTCGAGCGAGATGTGATCAGATGCACAAAATCATGCGAATGCACGCGAATCTGACGTTCCATTGCGCTGTGCCACTGCTTTGGGGAAGCCGCTGCTGCTGCTTTGGCAAGTGAAAGTTCGCCAGGGACGAGCGGAGATGTCATTGGAGGCACGAAGCCGATTGTGTGTTGTGTGTGGGAGCCGGGAAGACACAAATTCTGTGATGAGTCTAGACGTTTGTAGTGATGCGGCCTCGACATTGGAGAGTAACTACTGACTTCTGGTGGCTTCTGGAACGTAGTTTGAAGCAGATAGAGAAATTGGCGCCCGATGAGGTGCAGATGTTCTAGACGAGTGCAACTCACTCATCCTACACCAACCACGTCGCACTGGCTGCCCGACTTAAACTCAAAATTATCAGAACCCATCAGGCACTCTGCTAATGGCTTCAAATCATAGGCACTTTGGAGAAATCCGTTAAAAGCTTTTTTCGCCGATTTGCCTGCTAAAGACGCGTGAGAAAGCTCCCCACCACCACATCGGAAACTGCTACAATTCTGAAGATAACGAAATTTGGCCCTATTTGCACTTTCACTCCGACGGAGGCTGCGGGAGGTGGAAACCGCATGCCGACACACCTAACATCAAGGAGACGTCACTCAAACATCCAGAGATTGGCAAAGCACCTGCCTGTAGCTCAAAGGGGAACGGCCGCCCTAAAGTCGGTCGAAAAGCAAACATTTGCTCAAGCCAAAGGCGGCTGGTCTCCTTTGATGGCGACATCACACCCGCTTTGCTGCTCACTTAGCCGTGTGCACGCGTATTTGTGTTCGCCTGGCATCAAACTGGGGAACCAGGTCGACATGCATTCGGGTGTGAGAACGTCGCTTTTGTTTGTCCGCCGAGGGGACACCTGAGACACAGATGCAAACATGAAAGACGGCGGCACGATACACTCCACTTTGATGCCCCCCATCCCCGGATCCATCCTTCCACAAGATCCACAGCTAATTGGAAGCAGAAAAGACAAAGTCTCCGAATGGGGAAAAAAGAGAATCGCGAGGAAAATCCATTTCGCCGCCGTCGTCGTCATCAGAGATTCTTATCCCGTGGCACACGCTGTGCCTCGATCGGAGACTAATTAAGCCCCGCGCGCACTGGAGTCAGTGGAGCGTGCGAGGCGACTTGGGGGCTCGATTTGGATTGAGTCACAAGGCAACTTTCCTGACGCACCACTATAATTGAAAACAAAACCGAACACTGAAAACTGACCTCGTCCAACGACAACTGCTTTGGAAATCGCTGCAAAGCGCTTGGCCGGCAGAGTCGTCTTGCGTGCCTGCCGGCTAGAGCGCCAACGGAATGAATGATTAATCGCGTGAAGTGGCAGTGAAACCGGAATGCACTTGCGATGGGGAGATGCACCTAGAGCAACAGGTTTGCTCCAGAAAACTGAAACGACACTGTTTATGGAACGCACTTAAGTGAGGAACAGTTACCCGAAGCTTAGAGTTTACGACTCGACGTAAATGTGGAACGAGAACGGAACACAACGAGCCGAGCTTCAGTGGTGATTAATTTCAGTTGAAGTCATAACGAGGAGTGATGACAGCTCGGGGAAGTAGTTTCCGTTTCTTTGTTTTTTTTTGTTTTAAGGAAACCATCAGATGACGGCGAGAGTCAGAAAGTGATTCAGAGTACTTAGTGGAAGAAGAATGAATGAGTTTGTTGGTTGGGGTTGGTTGTAAGATAGAACGGCTTTTAAAAGAGTCCTCCTGCTGTCGTATGAATCACTCACACTTGGTCACCTAATCTAATGAGCGCTTTCCATGCGTGTAAGCTGCTAAGGATAGACCGTGAAGACCGCGAACACCAGAGGCGCTCTGACCGTTGAAAACAAAGTGGCTGCGTACTTTGGGCTGCCTAAGTACAAGATCCTTCGAGCAGTGAAGACCGTGAACACCAGAGGCGCTCTGACCGTTAAAAACAAAGTGGCTGTGTACTTTGGGCTGCCGCCGCGATAGGTAAAGACCGGAGCGCCATCTCCACGTCGGGTATGTTTGAAAAGTTCTGTGAGGGGGAAGGGACAGGACACCTAGAGTAAATGGAGAGATGCAACCGCAGTGTACTCTCGTCTCTCAAGAGGGGCATGACTGGATAACTCGTCTTCAAACAGTTCGAAAGGTCCTAAACACCAACCGAAACTGCTCGACGAAGGCGACACCGCGCGATCTCGTGTTCGCTTATACGCTGAAATGCACTTCAGGGGATAAGCTGCAGTTGAAGTTGGAAGGACAAGAATTGGGGCAATGTGGACAATTTGACCCAGCGGCGGCATGCTGCTGAGGGCACTCAGCGCCATCAAAAATCGAGGCATAAGTCGAAGCTCCAAAAATCGACGTCATTCTTAGTGGAGGATCTCGTCCTTATAGAGATCTTTCCTGCAGCGACCAGTGAGTCAAGGAAGTTGGAGGCTCGGTACCGGGTATATATGGTCACCAAGGTGTTGTAAAATGTCAGGTACGTGGTAAAGGACATCCAGCATATGCAACAGAGCCAACGGAAGCTGAGAACCTTCATTGCATCGGCCAAGCTGAAGCCTTCCTTTGAAGTCCCAGAAGAAGGCTTTGCTGGTAACAATACTGAGGAGGACCACTCGATGGTAGCAAAGCCGAGCTGTAAGGCTACAAAAACACCGTATAAGTGCCAGCGCCAGAGACTACGCAGGAGTCGCAAAAGAATAAAGTGATTTAACTCTAGATCCCATGTTTCATTTTTATTGTTCTAAGGCTTGACGATTTTATTACCTCTGACCTATCTCTGTTCCCGAGTGGTCCGTACCTAGTTTGTGTTCAATTTCAATGATCAGTGTTGCAGCTGTGAGGCTATTGCCATTAATGAGAGTAGTTCACGAACCAGGATTTATCCTCTACGGCAATCCTGCCAAAGTGTCGCGAGACGGACTGCCTAACCTCGTAGAAGCACTCCACAGTCTTAAAGAGTTTAGGGTTTGCCAGTAAAGCCCTGAGTGCAAGTTGACAATTTGAAGGGATATGACTAGCGTTGATCTCAATGGCATGAATCTTAGCTCGAAAGACAAAAGGGCTTGAAATCGTTCAACTGAGTCTAAGGACTCTTCAGTTCAGAGTACGTAGCCCACAGTACTCCGACCAACATAGAAAGCATCTGTCCGTCTAGAGGGATGTCAGGATTGGTTCCTGTGGTGATGTGCTTTGCAAATAGAACACCGACTATGTCTGAAAACTGAATCTTGTTATTCGAAGGTTGGTTACATCATGCCATTTAGGCTTATGTTCTGAGTTCGTGAATCGAATTCTTAGTCAAAATTTTCCCTATTGCTGACTGTTACGAAAAAATGAGATATTAGCGAACCGCTTCCCTGACTTTCAGAATATTTGTTTGAGAAAAGACTGCTCGCGCCAGAAGGCTGTGAAAGTTCAAGCATTTGAATTACCGGCCTGTGAATGGTCCTGGGTTCGTTCTTCAATTATCAATGCGTACTTGCGGGGAGGCTCTTCAAGCTTGTGGACAATTTTTTTCCACCCCTCGATGGGAAAAGAATATTTGAAGGTTCTATTCAAAGTAACGGTGGTCGCCGTGGCGCAATGGGTAGAGTGCGACGCTCACACGCCGAAGGGTCTAGGTTCGATTCCCGGTTGAGCACCTTGAATTTTTCACGGCACCACCTCTTTCGAGCTGCTGACAACACCCAAAGAGTAATAACTGTCTAAGAAAGCTTCTCAAATTTCGTTCGGAATCGGCAAGAAACTGTAGGTCCCTTCTACTCGTGAGAGAACAGTAGCGCACATAACGCAAGTAGTTGATGAGCAAGCTAGGCTCTGGTCCCCCTTTGGACTGTAGCGCCAACAATTATTGTTATCATTCAAAGTAACGACTGAACCTTATTACAAGTAAGATTTTAATAAAAGAAAAGGATTTTGAAAAGAATCAAATTTACTTCAGTGCGTTTAATACAAAGGGGAAAAAGGAAGTAGTACAAAAAGAAAGTAACTTCAGTGAAAAAATCAGAAGAAAGTACACTATAAATAGAAAGTGTGGGTTGCACATTGGACACTAAGGTCCAACAAGCATTGAGCCATAGCACATGAACCGGGGTTTCCTAAGACTGCGAAGTTCTGAATGTTCCTTGAGAGGGATATAGTTGCAAGAGGATGTCATTTTTCAGAAGAGGAGTATTATTTGCCTTTGTGCACATTGTGCACACTCTAGAGTTCAACATTCATCGTTTGAGATCAGAATTGAGAACACAAATCGAAAATAATCAATTTGACGTATCAGGGTCAAAGACAGAGTTTTCCCCAAAAACCGGGAAAGGTCCTCTGTCCAAGCAGACCACCGACACCGTAGTTTTTCGTTTCGCTATCATCTTCATTGGCCAAAGAACGTGTTCTTGTTGTGAGCTACCTTTTTATTGTTCATTCCGCGCAGAGAGTGACGGCTTTAGAACACATTACTTCATCCATTGGACCGAAAGCTAAGACCATTACCATAGGGTAATGACTTTTAAAAACCAACCAGGGGTAAGGTAAATAAGTGCCATCTAAAATTCCAGTTCAGACGAATCGTAAACACAAGCTATAAGAACCGAAAAAAGTAGCCGCTTCGTGAGCCACTCATGAGGCATACATTCTCTAGGAACCGAATAACTACAAGCAAAAAAGCTGTCAACACTCGATGACTGCCATTTCATTTATCTTTGTTCTTCTAAGGCCAGTGCTTAGTGATTCATAAACATTTCAGATGTTTTTAGGTTTGCAAGTGTCACTTTTTATGGTTTCGTTTCCATTTTAATTTAACTATGTTAATCTCATACATTAGGCTTTCTTTGGGATTTGAAGACATTCGGATGCAGCTCCTGTCTGTAATAGGTCTAAGAGATAAGTTAATCAATGGGTCTTGATTGGATCGTTTATTTTATTCCCTATAGACAATTCTAACCTTTAACCGTTGGTGGGAGTAAATCAAGATCATACACAAGTTGATTCTTTTGAACTGGTCTTTTTAAAAATATGAATCGTTTTAACACACCACTCAATTATTCCCGAGACTAACATATAGGGGGCGCCACTAACAAAAATCTTGTGGCAACCACAACACCACACTAGCGCCTCCATATTTCAATTGGTAAAACTCTTCTGAGAACAAAAACCGTTTTCAATTTGATCTGTAGAATTCTTCCACATTCTTGTGTCAGACGCCGTAGCTACATTTTCAGTGCCTCCTTTGTCCTGTGTAAAATTTGAAACAGAAAAATAAATTTGAATCTATAAAGTGTGCTTATCTTGTGTTTTATTGTGAGCAGGAAGTAGCCACAATCTCATTATTTTTAGGAAGTCACCACACAATATCCCAGGCAATTGTCGTCGAGGCTGTGACACCGGTGTGACACAGTTGTGACACAGTTTTGACACAGTTGTGACACAGTTGTAACACAGTTTGTTGGGGTCAACCCAGGTGGACGTCAACCAAAGTCAGACTCCTAAAGTTCTCTGGTTGCGTTCAATTCACGAAATTTTAGTTGAGCCCACGTGGAGAGTTCAAATTTACCGGGTTTCATGGTGAAGGTTCGCCATCAAATCCTCCGCACTATGAAGAAGGCAGCAATCAATAATAGAAACCTCGTAACAGAACTAATTGTCTTATAAAAATAATTTTTGATGTTACATTAAAAGACTTTGGCTGTAAGTATTGGGTATATAACTTTATTTGTGCTTATTTTCATGTGGAACCTAATTTCTATGCTTCTGAATATAGCCAGCTAGTTTTAAAGGTTTTAAACGTTTTTTGTTTGGCAATAATTTTCATAGAGCAATGCTTCCAGTTCTTTGTTTATACACTTTTTTGGCTGCCCAGGACAGTAATTGTCTTCCAAGCGAAAATCACCACTTTAAATGGTATAAACCAATTTTGGAACGTTCGCTCAGCTAGCGCATGTTCAACATAATCTTCCACTAAAATACGATGACTTTCGGCAGCAGTTTTCTTCATATTAAAGAATGAAGCAAAACTTCCCGCAAAACCACTTTTTTAGGCACAAAGTTCGACTTATGTATTTGAGTGAAAAAACTATTGATGTCAACACATCAAATGAATGATATATACCGAAGTGACGGACAACGCCAGTATCTAACATGCCAATGGAATAATAACAATGGAATAGTACAAGTAATGCCATCTCTTGGCAAACCGCACGAATTAAGTTATAGACCCAAGTTGTAGACGCAATTTTGGGAGCTCCAAAAATGAACAAGCCCTAAGCGAACTTACACACTATTTGCTTAGAATGTAAGGGTACATGAACATACGAAGAAGCTTTTTCATGTACTACCACTGCTCCAGATTTTAAGCTAATATAGCTATTCATGTGAAATATGTATCCCCAATCATGTCGAAGTAAAAGGTCACGATTTAAAGATGGAAATAGCGCATCAAGCCCATCTCGACTCAGCCTGTCTCGCATGTGTCTCGAATCGCGAGTCCTTAACAATTCTTCCTCATTGTCTCTCTGTCGTATGAAGCAATGCGAAGACTCCAAAATTTCGTTCTTCTGTCACCTTGTTCTCGCCCTGGGAAGTATCCGAGTTGCCTTTGGAATCATATGGCTTGATAGAAGTCTCAAAATTCATGTTAAAAATCCCCTGTGCCGCTGAAACCACATTTGGGTCAGGTTCAAAAAGCTTTTTGGAAATAAATCACAGGACGTATGATGTGCGCAAGTTTAAGGACATCTTACCGCTTATTGCTACCTCAAGGATGTTCACTTTCATCTTTTTATACAGTTGAACCAAAACGATCACGCAACTGCTTTCCATTCCAGCAAAAACAACGAGTTCTTCTATTTTCTCACCTCACCTCCAGATAGGTGTACATTTCATTCATCTAGCAACACCTCCCGAAGAAGTATCTCTCTTTCAGCCTACCCTTTCAATTCTGTCACCCATTTAACTCGTCTTTCCTTCTGCTCTCTTTCAGATTGATCGACGGTTACTCGCCATCACGGCAACGATCCTTCACTTCGCCGCAGTCTCTTCAGTCACAGACCACTTAGTGCCGCCACCACTACCGCCTGCGGCAGCTCCACCTCAGCAAATTCAACCCGCCAGGCCACAGGGATTCTATCCAAATGCATACGCCCCTGCACCCACAAGCGAACCACCTGGATTTATGCAGCGCATAGCTCGATGGTTTGGTTTCAATGACGACGCCACCAGGCAGGCGTCTCAGAACTACGTGCAGTACAAGGAGTCTCCCCGCGGTCAACCCCATGGAGGACGAAAGGCTCCCTGTGGTCTCTGCAACAAGTACCCGTGGGTTCCAATGTTCCCGGGGCAACTGCAGTTCCCACTCTCGAAGCTCTACCAGTCACCGCAAAGCAATCAAATCCACCAGTCGCAATGGAACCAGCACCAGGAGCAACTTCGGCAGCAGCAGTTCCAACAGCAGCCGCAGCAGTACCAACAGCAGCCGCAGCAGTACCAACAGCAACCGCAGCAAAGTCCCCCTCAACTGACCCGGCAGCAACAGGAGCAGCTCGCGGGCTACAACTACCCCCAGCACCAGCAGCAGCTGCCCGCCTACCCTCCATTGAATGGCCCTGAGCCCCAATTCGCTCCCAGTCAATTTCAGCCTCCGCTGGTGCAAAGAGCGGTGCAATTTAACCAGCAGCCGCCACAGGACTTTCGTCCCCCTCCACCGCCGAAACATCCAGGAAACCCACCACCCCCGTACAACCCGCAGCCCCACTTCGCCCCGATTCCAGTTCCCCAGCTGAGCCCATCCGCTGTACCCCCAGTGTACGACGCACTGCCCTTCCGGCCACTGCCACAGCAGCCCCCAAAACTGGACCCAACGCAGTTCCAGCAGCTGCCCAAGTTTGAGCCTAGCATCCCGTTCCTGGACCAAGCGCCGAGCACACAGTACAACCAGCAGTCGTCTCAAGGCTACGAAGGTCCTCCACAGTTCACGCAGGTTACCAACAACGTCCACCCGTCGATAGAGAACATTGGAGCCTCGTCGGAGATCAGGAGCTCCTACCCGACCTCACCCCCGCCTAACAACTATCAGGACGTACAGCAGCTGCAACAGGACCAGCAACAGCCCCAGCAGTCACCTACCACGCCGAGTTTCGAGATCATCAAGAGCCACCAGGTCACAAACTTCGTCTCGGAGATCGAGTATCCGGCCAACTTCGTGCAGTCGCAGACCATTGACGTGCCCCAGGATGTCCGTACCAGCACCTTGACCCCGGAGGAAGACCGTCCCGTCACACTCACCGAGCTCGGCTCTTACTCGGAGCAGTACACTGTTACTCCAGGTCAGGAACCCCAGTCGACGCAGCCGGAGGAACAGTATTCCGGCACGGACTCCGTTGTTTACTCCCACCATCAAGAGCAGGACGCGTATGCCGCCCCAGACAACTACCCGTCTGCCTCATCGCACAACCTGTCGGTCCAGCACGAGAACCACCTCGACATCGACCCCATCCAGCACTCATCCTCGGAAAACTACGTGCCACAGAGCGAAGTGTATGTCCCGACTACGGCCCCCACGACAGTCCAGCCACAGTTCGTCACGGACGACTCCCAGCTGACGACCACCGTCGAGATAGTTCCCTCGCTGCAGACCACCTTCTCCCAGAGACTGAACTACAAGCGGGACCGCGAAACCCCAAAGCGTCTGCTGGACTCACCCATCCACTACTTCGTCGGCGGCAGCTCCCCCAAGCCTTTCACTCGAGACCCCAGCGAGTTGCAAATCCGGGGTTCTTCACCAGCCCCACCATTCCAAAACCAGAGACAGCCTGGGCCTCCTACACCCACACCCTGGCACATGGCCCCGACGCCCACGTCCACCTACACCTCGATTGACGCCAGCGGTCACTTCGCCGGAATGTCCCCTCCACAACCGAAGCAGTATCACCAAATAATCATCCCCTACACCACAAAGCACAAGCCGCGTCCCTTCCAGCCCAAAGAGCAGGCGGGCCGCTACGACAACTGGACCACCTCCAGCGAGTTCGACCCTCACGAGCAGCAGGAGTCCAAGCTTGTCACCGCCACCCAGGAGCCTGCGCAAAGGACAACAAAGTACCTGACGAAGATTCTCGCCTCGAACATCCGCGAACTCCTCAAGAAGGAGCACGAGGTCAAGAACAAATCCAAGTCGGGCTTCGACCTCTCCAAGCTGCAGAAGAACATAGACGACTGGACCGAACAGGAGTTCACCTCCCTCTCGCACCGCGCAAGCACAGTCTCACTGCGCGGACCATCGAAGCACATACCAACGGAGTACCTCACCACGACGCCGTCCCTGCGAGAGGGCAAGACCACCGTCTTCACCCCGAACAACCTCGAGCCGCTCATCTTCAAGGACCGGGGTACCAAACGCTACGAGTTCCACCACCTCGACGATAACCGGATAGACCCCCCGGCGGCGTCCTCCACGACACCGGTTCCCAGCACCAGCACCACGACGACCACCACAACGCCCGTCCCCACTACTTCGCCCACCACAACGACCTCCACCTCTGAAGAGCCCACGGTGACCCCGTATTACATCCGCGCCATACCGACAACCAAGCCCCCGAAGGAAGACTGGAACCAGGCCAAGGTGACAGTCTCCCCGCTGACCAAAGAGAAGATCTACGTGGTGACGCCCCAGCCCACATACACCCCGGCGAACGTGGGCTCCTTCAAGTCACCTCGCTTTATCGTGCGACCGACCCCAGCCAGCGGTGAGTTTCCGAAACAAACTGCCGTCGTCTTTACTGACCCCTCTTCCATCTTTCAGCTGGCTCCAACTCATCTCCCAGGACATCCCTCTACACCCCCGAACTGTTCGGTTTGATGGGCATCTCGGCGTACATTCCAGCTGCGCCAGTGGAGACCTTCGATGGACACTCAAAAGTATACCGCTCTCACGCTCACATGCTCTAGATCTAACCTCTCTCTCTGTCTGTCCTACTCCCTCTCTCCCCTGCGACGTGATGAACTTTTCTAGGTTATAACGGTCGTCACACCATCGCCCAGCAAACCGGCATCGGCTGACAGTGAAGCTGGCGCCTCCTCCTCTACCGACTCCACCTCGGAAGCCTCCAACAACGACCGGAGGAGCAGTTAAGAGCGACTGGGGGCGAGATAAGCCCTGAGCGGTCGGTCACAAGGTGCAATTGCTGGGTCCTATGCTCTCTCCAAAGTGACCCCCCAAATTCAACCCCCATCCCTCATTCCCCCCTTTAGCGCCGTTTTCCTTGTCAAATACTTTGCCCCTAAGCCGCCTCTTAACCCAAGGTGCCAGTCTTGGTCTGCTTTTTTTTGCTTTGCAAGCGTGTGTGTGTGTGTTTGTGTGGATGTCGGTGGAAGTGTGATGTGTGTGAATGCGTATGTGTGTGTGTGGGTGCATGATCGGGTGTGTCATTTACTCCGGTGGAAGAGACAGAGGTCACATGTCTGGTGTATCGGGTGTGCATTTAATTAATTGTCTTCTCCTCCCATCCACAAGTTCACTGTTGGGTTGGTGTCCATGCTTTGTCCCAAGTCCCCTCTCCAATGCTTAACCTACATTTCACACGTTAACGTTTTTCTTTTCGAATTTCATGAGCCTAGTGTGTAAGGACGAACTTTATTTTGTAATTATTTTTTCTACATGCTTCTATTGTGTATTCTACTTTGTAAGCAATCCGAGTTTTAAGATACAAATATAAATAAAAATGTAAAAAGTACAGACATGTAGGATCTATGATTTTAATTCTGCACGTAGACGAGCTGATGGGGACTTCTGTGGAACGTAAGTATGTGGGGCTCCTTGTTGCGTCATTTCACCTCATAAGCAGTCAAGGGACTGTTGGAATTGAAGTATAAACTGATTGTATGCGTAGGACAGTGTGTCGAAGACGATGAAACCTGAGTGACAAACGGAATGCCAACAAGAGCGAGCGAATGTAAGTTGTCTACAACAGCAGCTGCAGAGTGTGAGAGGGTTCCAGTCCGTGCAAGAGGGCAATGCAACAACAAGAAGGGGGAATGCAACCGCACAGGATATCCTGAGTCTGGACGGCGTGGCAGTATAAACAGAGCCTCTTACTGCACGGCTATTGGAAACTCCACGTTAGCATGAAAACACGACCTCAACCACACACAGCACCATTTCCAGTCTTAAAACTTTGCATATAACGTTCAACTGGTTACCGCTACTCATGTGGTTTGTGTCTTGTGGTCACCTTCAAGTCCTTCACAAAATTTTGATCACTCTTTGGTGAAAATGTTCATTGCCACACTTCAAGAGTCCTATGGTCGGGCGATTAAAACCCGTTCGCGGACTAAATTGTCATCATTTTTAGAAAAGCCGAATCCATTTCAGTGAATGGGGAGACTGAAGGATGGACCCCAATCATTCAAGTGTATGCCAAGCGAAAGTGGTGACTATCCGGTAAGCCACAGAAAGACAACACAAATGCCTTGGAATCGAGCCCAACCAGCTCAAGGTGACCGCGCATCCCTAGACAAGATGCAAGCTTATGTTGGTTGACAGGGCAAGGAAGGTTACTGAAAGGCTGATAAATTGCCCAGTTATGCTTAGTTTTTTTTTTCTCAGAAGCACGAACACCTTTCAAGCTAAGTCCGCAAGGGGGCACAATACATCCGATCAGTCAAAGTTGGCTAGAATACGTCCTCTGTCTTCAAAAATATCTACAGAGCTGCACTCAGCAGTTCTAGTATTGTTTGATTGACGAGCACGCTTGTAGATTAGGCATCCTCTCGAATGATGGTTGTTGAAGTCAAAATCTGTTTTTTGTTTTCTCTGCACCAGCCCAGCGATTGTTTTGGGTGCGCTCGATGGGTGATGATGATGACTGCTTGTCAGCAAGATCTTCACAGCTGGTCAGCAAGATCTTCACAACGCACCATCTACTGAAGGCTCTTTCACGGATTTGTTGAACCGTTTTATGGGTCCTAAATTAGTTCAAATCACTAAGATTGGCGGCGGCAATGCAATGGCACTTACCCCAAGCCATACTTCAAATGCCGGAAGGCAGACGACAACAGCAACCGATACCAAGTCTCTGTTAGGCTTCGACTGTTGATTCGTCAAGAAGATCTGTTTCTCATCTTGAGTGTTTGACTCTTTCCTCTTAAAAAACTAAAGCTGCAACATCCTTGCTTGCACACATAATTTACATGCGAAGGTTGCCTTTTATACTTCGGGATTGCGCCCCCCAGTGTTGCAATCTGGCAACTGTCATTTCTATCGTAAAGTTTGACATTTTTGAGGACGTTTTGACATGCGAGAACGTTCTGACATACGAGAACATTTTGACATACGAGAACGTTTTTACATACGAGAATGTTTTGCCATATGAGAATGTTGATGCCCGATGAGTGGAGGGAAAGGAGACCCCTTTGACTGCGCTAACTACCGAGGGATTAGTCTCCTCAACATCACATACAAGATCCTCTCTGCCGTATTGTGTGAGCGTCTGAAACCATTTGTCCATAACCTGATAGGTCGCTATCAGTGTGGTTTTAGGCCAGGGAAGTCCACAATAGACCAGATCTTCACATTACGGCAGATCCTGGAAAAGAAACAAGAAATGCAAATTGACACTCACCGCCTATTCGTCGTTTTCAAGGCTGCATATGACAGTGTGCATAGAGACGAGCTATACAGTGCATGTCGAGTTTTGGTATTCCTACCAAACTCGCCAGATTGTGTAGATAACGCTGCTCTGTCAAGGTCGGTACCGAACTCAGCGAGACCTTCAATCTCAGAAAAGGTTTTCGACAAGGCGACGCACTGTCATGTGACTTCTTTAACATTATCGTTCTTTAACAAGATCGTGCGAAACTCACAAGTCAACACCAGAGGCACGATCTTCCAGAAGTCAGTTCAATTGTTAGCTTACGCTGATGACATTGACGTGATTGGACGAACCCAGCGAGCCGTCAATGAAACGTTTGCTGCCATTGAAGCGGAAGCGGCTAAAATGAGTCTGGCGGTAAGGGCAAAACTAAATACATGCTGCCATCAGGGAAGGACACACAACATCGACGTCTCGGACAGAGCGTCACACTAGGCAGCAGGTGGTGGTCAAGGACTTCGTCTACCTCGGCTCCGCCGTAAACAGGGACAACAACATCAGTACCGAAATCAAACGCAGAATCACTCTTGCCAATCGCTGTTTCTTTGGGCTCAGGAGGCAATTAAGTAATAAACCCCTATTGAAGGACTAAGGACTAAGAACTAAGGACTTACCATCTCCTAGGCCATTTGCTAGCCCGGATAGTATCCCCCCGTTTTTCTAAGGAGGTGTTCTTCTACGCTGGCCCTCTCTCGAAGGACTATGCTCGCTTTCTATAACAGCTTGATCATTTCCGTCCTGCTTTATGGCGCGGAATCTTGGACGTTAGCAAAGGCGGAAGATGAAGCCTTAGTCTCTTCGAGAGAAAAGTTTTGCGTGCGACTTGTGATCCTGTTTGCGTTGATGGCATCTGGAGGAGAAGATTTATTGACGAACGTGGGGTGTACAGAGACATGAGCCTAGTTAAGCATCTACGGATACAACGCTTAAGGTGGCTAGGCCATATAGAGCGTATGGACACCACTGCTCCTACCCGAAAAGTCTTTGAATCCGTGCCATTGGGACAACGCAACAGAGGACGACCTAGACTAACGTGGCGC
This sequence comes from Eristalinus aeneus, assembly GCA_955652365.1. Taxonomy (NCBI): domain Eukaryota; kingdom Metazoa; phylum Arthropoda; class Insecta; order Diptera; family Syrphidae; genus Eristalinus; species Eristalinus aeneus. Next base: position 42,615,267 of record OY019132.1, read on the forward strand.
ACACAAGTCTAGTAGGACCTCAACCAACTTGGAGTGCGCAACTGGAGACAGCTGGCGAAAGATCGTGCTGGCTGGAGAGGCATGTTGGTTGAGGCCCAGGTCCACCCCGGACTGTAGCGGCACAACAAGAAGACATAGAACCGACGGGTTCTGCATTGCCAACTTATTAAGTCACCAGTTAGTGCTCGGTGTCGGCATCGGCTTGATACAATCCCTCAAATGTTGCAACCGGTTGCTAGAGATGAAAGGTAATCTTTGGATTACCAAAGATTACCCTACTTTGATGTCGTTTAAAAGTGTAGACAAAATTAAAACCAAAAATTTACTTTTGTACGCTACTGTAATGTACGCTACATAATTGATACATTCTTGTGTTATATATGTTTATGTGAATAACAAAGTCTATGAATTGCGCTGTCTGATCGGCTAATTTTCCCGAAAACTCTCCACTAGCAGGTCTTTTATAATCTATATAAGAATGTAGAATACAGCAAAAAAAGAGTCAGTTACTGAGCCCCAAACGGAGAACTTCTTCTGTCTTTTCTTCCGCGACGTTCACAAAAGTATTTCTTTATTTTAAATCATCGGCTTGTTCAAGGGACTTTTTGATTCTTCGGTTTCTTGTACGAAGGTTGCCTCTTATATTTCGGGAGTGGGCAACCTTAGTGTTGCAACCTAGCAACTGCCAGGTCTATCGTAAAGTTTGACATTTTTGAGGACGTTTTGACATGCGAGAACGTTTTAACATACGAGAACGTTTTGACATACGAGAGCTATTTGTGTTGTTTACAGGAACTTAAAAGATTCATCTCGCCCAACAAATGGAATAAAATCTTGAACATTTTCATGCGATTATTTTTTACAACTTTCGACGTGGATTAACTTAACAACAGTGCATCGATGAACTTAATTCAATTTTTTACGGTGAAGCTCCATGAAGGACCAGTGTTTATCGATGGTATGGTGAATTCAACAGAGGTCGTAGTTCACTCCAAGACGAATTTCGTCCAAAATCAGCTGTTGTTCCGGTAACCATTGATGTTGTGCGTCAACTGATATTGCAAGATCGTTATGTGACCTATCGTGAGATTGAGACAACCTTAGGCCTTAGTGGGATCAGCATACATTCAATATTGCATGAACATTTGACCGTCAAACAAATTTGTTCGCGTTGGATCCCACACAATTTGTTCATCGCTCAAAATAAGGCTCGTGTCGATTGGTTCCTACCAGTGCTCCAAGAATACGATCGCGGTGCTTCGAAACACGTCTATGACATCGTGACAGGTGATGAATCGTGGATTTACGCGTATGAGCCCGAAAGTAAACAGCAGTCGACTGTATGGGTGTTTCAAATTGAGCCAAATGCAGCAAAAGTTTCTCGCGCACGAAGCACTTCCAAGCAAATGGTCGCCTGTTTTTTCCGAAAAACTGGACATGTCGCAACCGTACCACTAGAACAAAGCAGGACAGTCAATTCTGAGTGGTACACAAACATTTGTTTGGCAGTTGTCTTCCAAGAAATCAGGAAAACCAACTGCCGAAGACGAATCACTCTTCACCACGACAATGCGAGCTCTCACACATCGGCTCAAACAACTGCATTTTGGAGCACTCAAAACATCGATTTGATGAGTCATCCGCCGTATAGTCCTGACTTGGCACCGAATGACATTGTTTTATTCGCCTACGTAAAAAATAAAATGAGAGGTCAAAGTTTTTCGACACCTGAAGAAGCGGTTGATGCATTCAAAATGCATGTTTTGGAGATACCTTCGACAATTGATTGAAACGCATGCGGATCCCGACAAGGGACAAGACATGGCAACACCAATGAAAGAAACAAATCTGTTGAGCCTCTCCCAGTACATTGGAAACATAAGAGCGTAGCATATGGAAAAGTGATTTCTTCGCACGCTCTGTCTGAATCTGAAAAATCACAATGCGATGGAATTGGTTCTTAAAATCTGATCGATTATAACGCTGTTCGCTTACCTCAATCAGTGCTGGTTCGCTGGCGCTGTTTCATACGTGTGTAGTTTTCTCCCATTCCCTGTTATCGACCATAGGTACCATGCTCATTGAATTAACTCTGATCTCCGGTGCTCCTGGATGTCGTCGAAACCTTTTTTGTGCTAAATCGCCAACTGGTTGCCTGTCGATCGTAGGCCCTTGATATATGCCCAAACTGTCAGTGCGACAAGATTGTGTCCTCGCGCTGCTAAAGATGTCGCTTAGTGCGATCGCATTGCGTACTTTCCAACAAGGGCAATGATTCATTTTATGAAACCCCTTGTCATAAAAGTTAATCACAGGCACATTTCTCTGGCAACTGGTTTTAGGGATTCTTCTTCTTCTACTTCGTCTTCTTCTTCTTCTTCTTCTTCTTCTTCTTCTTCTTCTTCTTCTTCTTCTTCTTCTTCTTCTTCTTCTTCTTCTTCTTCTTCTTCTTTTTTTTCTTCTTCTTCTTCTTCTTCTTCTTCTTCTTCTTCTTCTTCTTCTTCTTCTTCTTCTTCTTCTTCTTCTTGAGGTGCTACAGTGCGGGGTGGACCTGGGCCTCAACCAACATGCCTCTCCAGCCAGCACGATCTTTCGCCAGCTGTCTCCAGTTGCGTACACCAAGTTGGTTGAGGTCCTTCCAGACTTGTGTGCGCCACCTTCGTCTAGGTCGTCCTCTGTCGCGTTATCCCAATGGCTCGGATTCAAAGACTTTTTGGGCCGGAGCAGTGGTGTCCATACTCTCTACATGGCCTATCCATCTTAAGCGTTATATCCGTAGACGCTTGACCAGGCGCATGTCGCTGTACAACCCATAGAGTTCGTCCTTAAATCTTCTCTTCCAGATGCCATCAACGCAAATAGGAGCAAAAATCGCACGCAAAACTTTTCTCTCAAAAAGACTAAGGGCTTCCTCATCCGCCTTTGCTAACGTTCAAGATTCTGCGCCATAAAGTAGGATGGGGATGACTAAGCTGTTATATAAAGCGAGCTTAGTCCTTCGAGGGAGCGCTTTATTACTCAATTGCCTCTTGAACCCAAAGAAACAGCGATTGGCAAGAGGGATTCTGCGTTTGGTTTCGGTACTGATGTTGTTGTCCCTGTTTACCGCGGAGCCGAGGTAGACGAAGTCCTTGACTACCTCTAAGTTTCTGCTGCCTAGTGTGACGCTCCGGCCGAGACGTCGATGTTGTGTGTCCTTCCTTGATGACAGCATGTACCTTGTTTTGCCCTCATTTACCGCCAGACCCATTTTACCCGCTTCCGCTTCAATACCAGCAAACGCTTCATTGACGGCTGGCTGTGTTCGTCCAATCACGTCAATGTCGTCAGCGTAAGCTACCAACTGAACTGACTTCTGGAAGATCGTGCCTCTGGTGTTGACTTGTGAGTTACGCACGATCTTCTCGAGGATGATGTTAAAGAAGTCACATGACAGTGCGTCGCCTTGTTTTAGGGATTCCCGAACAGGAAAACTTTAACTACGAGAGACAGGAGCTTGGTGAGCCTTATTGTCGGACAGAATGTTAGGGTTGTTTGAAACGTCGTATGTTTGCATTTAATGCGGTTGCAAGGGAGCACGTGCGGAAAGAGCCTTAACGCCACTCATGCGCTTGATTCTTGTCTCGCCTTCGACTACAGCCGTTTTTCGCCAAAACTCTACTTCTTATGTTTAATTTCGAACGGACTGCTTGGCTGAAAGCGTGAGGATGTAGTACTGTCCACCACCTGCCACCCTGGAACCAGATTCAAACCTTCCAACTGTTGGAATATCTGTGCCCTAACTTCACTTGCTACATGCTGTAAAACCACATCCGTGTAACACAGCCATGTGAAACTTTTCACTGGCTTGGTAGACAAGAAAGCCTTCTCGTCCATTCCGTCGTCTGTCAGAAACTTCAAATATAAGGAAGCATTCTTCTGACAAAGTATGCGTGCTGGTTAGAGACATGTCGCTTGCTTCCCTCAGCCTTGTACGAATGACGGACAGAAATTCACTCCGCTGCAGACGGTAAGGTTACACTGCAGTTCAGAAAATGAAATATTATGCTTTTGACAGTCGGAATATTGAGAAGGGAAACAAATACAGTTTCAATGGGCTTCTGGAGAGTGTCTCAAATGAAAGGAAATTCAGTCGTGTGCAGGCATATAGCCAAGTAGCTAAAAGAAGAGTGTCTTGTACACAGAAGGTACAGTACCGAGCAAAAAAATGCAAACGCTCACATCAATAGCAATTACCGTTGCCTTGTCTCTTATAACGGTACCAAATGTGTTCTCCCTTTTGGAAAAATTGTTTCCATTGTGTATACATTTGATTTGCAGCTGCATTTGGTAATTGTTCTTCTGCTAAAGTGTGCAAATTATTATTGAGTGAGAAACTTAAAAATTTAATGCGAGCAAAAAAAAAAATTAAGTTGTTAATATGGCCACGAAGGTAAGTACAAAAGTATTTTTTTGGTTTAAGTCAATTGTAATATTCAATAATTAGAAGCAACTATCGACTGTATTTTCGATGTCCGAACCTTGCGAGGTGCAAACAACGACTTGGATCACCATCTTGTTGTAGCCAAGGTATGAACCCGAAAATCGAGAGATCAGGTGAGTCGAGACAGGCCAATACGGTTTGACGTCGGAAACCTACAATCTGAGCCGATTGATGGGAACTTTGCCCTGAAAATCGCTCAGAGTTCGATGCTGCCTGCACTAACCATAGAAGAAGACTGGAAACGTTGTCAAGAAGCCATCAAAGAAGCTGCCAGTGATGACCTGGATTTCACGGCGCCACCCAGAAGGAACCCACGGTTTGACGACGAGTGCAGGCAAGCACATGCAGCCAAACAAGACGTCTATAAGGCGACGCTGCATCGAACAACAACGGCTGTTCGTGAACTTTACGAACAGAGAAGAGCAAAAAAAATTAAAATTGTGAATATGGCTGCGAAGGTAAGTACAAAAATATGCAATAATTAGAAGCAACTATCGCAGTGGTTCTTAACCTTTTCGAGCTCACGGAGCACTTCTAATTACATGAAACCTTCACGGAGCACCTTACCAAATAACATTGATTCTAGTAATTTGTATTTTATTTTTTTATTTATTCAACTCAAATAACTACAATATACAAAAAATAAAATATATTCAATATATTTAACAAAACTAAATTGTTACAAATTCAAAATGACTTAAAATATAATACAAATTCAATGGGATATTTGAGCCTGGTGAGTTTTACATATTTCGCCAATGTTGGGTCTAATAAAAGATATTGCTACCCTCATTTCCTCTTCTAAATCGAGAAGTCTTTCTCGTTTTTTAGTTTTTATATTTGTTAATGTTGAGAATCCAAGTTCGCAGAGATATGATGTAGCAAATTGTAATAATATTGCGATTGCCTTCTTAGATAAAGATGGGTATTCATCTTGGACGGAAATCCAAAATTGTTCATTAGACAATTTTGTGAACTCCATCTTCAGAGATCGATCTGTAGACAAGGAAATAATTTCTTCTTCTTCTTGTAAAGACAGTTCCAAATTAGAAAATTCAAATGTCCCAAACGGATTTCGTATCCAGTCATAGGATTCTAATTTAAGGGATGGGAAGTAACATTCGATTTTTTCTTCCAATATTGTTAGATGTTCTATTACGGCAGGAATAATATCTGCGACATTTTTAGTTTGAATTGAAGGAAACATATCAAGCGTATTGTTTTTTATTATTCGATTTTTCCAATGCAATATTTTTTTATTGAATCCCAGTATTTTATCCGTGGCTGTTAAAATATTCTCATTTTTACCTTGAATACTTGTATTTACTGAATTTAAGTATTTAAAAATATCAGCTAAATATGCCAATTTAGCACACCAAATATCATTTTCAAAATTTTTTGCAAATTTATCCACAGCGGCATTTCGGAAATAACACAACAATTCATCTTTGAGCTCTAATAAACGACATAGGACTTTACCGCGAGACAACCATCTTATTTCAGTGTGCAATAGCAAACTTTCATACTTAGCATCCATAGATATACAAAGCTGTTTAAAAATGCGTTCCTGCAGAGGCCTTGATTTAATATAATTTACTATTTGTACCACTTCATCCAAAACATATTTTAAAGTGTTTGGCAATGTTTTTGAAACTAAAACTTCCCGATGTAAAAAACAGTGTGTAGATATGATATTTGGATTATTTTCCTTCACAAGTGTAACACATCCTTTAATAGATCCTGCCATTGATGGACATCCATCTGTACAAATTCCAACGCAGAAATCCCAGGATATTTGGTATTTTTCTAAATATGTAGTAATACAATTAAAGATATCTTTTCCTTTTGTATGTCCTGTAAGCTCTCTGCAGCAAAGAAATTGATTAACTATTTCATTTTCATCAATGAACCGAACGAATGCAAGTAATTGAGCTTTACTGCTAATATCAACAGATTCGTCTATTTGCAAAGCAAAAAATTTCTTTGAAAGCTTATTATTAACCGTTTCCTCGATATCAAGTGACATGTCTTTTATTCTTTTTTTTATTGTATCATTAGATAGGGGAATTTTCATAATCTCATTTATTGCATCCTCTCCAAACATGATTTTGACTATTTCACAACATGACGGTAAAATTAGACTTTCTGCTATAGTATGTGGTTTTAGTTTCAATGCAATTAACTCGGCTACCTTGTATGATGCAATTTGCGCCTTATCAGATATTGTCATAGCACATTTAAATTGTTTTGCTTGCTTATCTTGCATGCCCAATAACCTTTTAAAGTAATCCTTATTTTTTGAAACAAGATTAGCATGGGTAGTAGTAAGGTGTCGGTTTAATTTAGCCGGAAACATAGCACTATTGGACAGTTCTACACCGCATACAACACATTTAGGAATTGGACACTCCTTTTCACCGGTCCATGTAAATCCCAAATTGATGTATTCGTCAGAATACTGTCTATAAGTCTTCCTTATTTTATTACATGTTGACACATCTTCTGTATTACCACTATTAATACTACTCCGACTTGTACTTGGTCCATCATTAATATTTTTCTCAGAATTACATTTTCGTTTCAAGAACTTGTCCATGGCTAAATAAATTGGGAATAAGAATAAGTACATACATATATATATACGCGTAAATAGAGGTATTTTTCGAAAGTGTTTAATGCAGAATAAGAAAATTAAGTTTATGAAAACATAGGAGATTGATATTAAGTTTATTTAAATAAATAAATACACTAAATATGTATGTACACATATTTATTTAATTTTTTATTTTAAATTTATGTTAATTTACAATTATAACGTAATATACTTACTGAAATAAATTTTTTCACTTTTTTGGCACAAATTTAATCAAATAATTATTGAAAACACATTGGTTTACGTCCAACACAACACTAAAATATTTCATATTATTTGATCAGAATTTTTTTGTGCAGCCTACTTGATTTAAATTTTTGTTTATAACTAAGTACTACTGCATGTACTTTGTATATTTGAAATGCGGCCTACTTGATTTAAATTTTTGTTTGAACTAAGTACATACCGCATATATGTACATATATTTGAAATGCAGCTTGCTTGATTTAAATTTTTGTTCATAACTAAGTACATACCGCATATACATATATTTGAAAGTTTGTTCTAATAAATTTATATGTATATTTTTTTATACTATATGAGTTTAGCTTTCGTTTCGCGGAGCACCTGCGACAATCTTGCGGAGCACTAGTGCTCCGCGGAGCACCGGTTAAGAATCACTGAACTATCGATTAAATGCTAAGAAGCAATTATTTGCGCAGTGAATAACGTACGATTAGTGCAGGATGTTGCTCTGGAGTTTGGTGTCGCGACATCAACAATTTCGCGGATTTTGTCCCGATATCGGGAACAAGGGGATATCACCTGCAAAATTGGCAATGGGCGTCCTCGCAAAACTACTCCACGACAAGATCGTGAAATTGTCCAGCAGCTGAAATTCCATCCCCTTAAAACTGCGATGGAAGTTATTGACTACGTCAATGAACATTTGGATGTTGACGTAGAAGTATACACCGTTAGAAGGCAATTAAGGGAGTCGGAAGTGTATGCAAGACGTCCAGCTAAAAAACCATACATTAGTGCCATCAAAGAAAGAAACGGCTAGAATTTGCGAAGCACTGCATGCATTGGACTGGTTGGGTGCATGCACCAGTTCATCTGTGAGATATGCTTGGAGGAAAGCATGCCCGATGAGTGGAATCTCAGCGTCGTTCACAAGAAAAGAGACCCCTTTGACTGCGACAACTACCGAGAGATTTGTCTCCTCAGCATCGCATCCAAGATCCTCTCTACCGTATTGTGTTTGCGTCTGAAACCGTTTGTCCACAACCTGATAGGTCCCTATCAGTGTGGTTTCAGATCAGGGAAGTCCACAATAGACCAGATTTTCACTTTACGACAGATCCTGGAAAAGACTCAAGGAGTGCAAATCGACACTCACCACCTATTCGTCGATTTTAAGGTCGCATATGACAGTGTGCATAGAGACGAGCTATACAGTGCCATGTCTAGTTTTGGCATTCGTGCCAAACTCGTCAGATTATGCAGGATTACGATGGAGAACTCTCGCTGCTCCCTCAAGGTCGGTAGCGAACTCACCGAGACCTTCGATGTCAAAAAAGGTTTTCGATAAAGCGACGCACTGTCATGTGGCTTCTTCAACATCATTCTCGAGAAGATCATGTGGAACTCACAAGTCAACACCAGAGGCACGATCTTCCACAAGTCTGTTCAACTGCTAGCTTATGCGGATTACATTGACGTGATCGGCCGAACTCAGCGAGCCGTCAATGAGGCGTTTGCTAGCATCGAAGCGGAAGCGGCTAGAGTGGGACTGGTTGTAAACGAGGGCAAAACGAAGTATATGCTGTCATCGAAGAAGGACGCAGAACATCGACGTCTCGGACAGAGCGTCACTATGAGCAGCAAACATTTCGAGGTAGCCAAGGACTTCATCTACCTCGGCTCCGCGGTAAACAGGGACAACAACATCAGTACCGAAATCAAAGCCAGAATCCCTCTTACCAATCGCTGTTTCTTTGGGCTCAAAAGGCAATTGAGTAATAAAGCCCTCTCCCGCACTACCAAAGTGACTTTAGCGTCACAAGAAGAAGAAGAAGCACCGAGACTTCAAGCGCTCTTCACACTCTTACCCTAACGATTTATCCGCAGACCGAACGATTCTCTCCAACAAACTGAACGACAAAGGTCTCCACCCACTAGGTGGCGTTCCAAACGATAGTGTGTGGCAGACAACCACACCAACGGTCCGGCCAACCAGTGCAGCTGAGCATACTGAGCGGACTACGCAACGGCACACTCAGCAGCACATCGCAGTACGTGAACTAACCCAACGGCACATAACCCGCGCGAGGATATCCTTCCACGAAAAATAACATCTGCGATCGGGGTCCGTACGTCGTTGGGTAAACAGCCCAACGAACCCAACGGTGCCCGCGACGCACAAGAGGATATCCTTCGCATCCCACCAACGCCGAGGGATGTAACGTGGGCATGTGCCTACGGAGCAATAAAAGGAATGGGTTGGGTCACACAAAAGACACTCGCAATTAGAAAGTCACACGGATCATAACTAGCAGCATACTTACATACTTACATTGAAATCGCCGATGATAACTTATCTAAATAAAATATTGTATACATAAATCGACTCCTCGCCTTTTAATTAACTCCAAGTAGGACATACTTGTGGCAACGAGCTACAAGTGCAAAATCTTCACAGAAGCCTAACGATTCCCACAATCCATGCAAAGACCAAAGAACGTCCAGTGAACCATCAAAATAAAACACAATCACATATTCACTAGTACCGTTTAAACACTTAAATATCATATGTATGTATTGTCTAGTTGTTACAATAGATTATATTAGCTACGTCTCCTTATTGGCCTTAAATAGTTTACAAAAATAAGGTTGGTTTGTACAAATCTATCAGAAAATATCTCCCTTACATGGCTACCACGTGTATGTATATATATATATTTTTATGTGTATGAATGCGGTCTTGTCCGTGTAACATATAGTAGTTCATAGCTTACTTTCTACCAAGTACTTGTCACTAGTTAATAGGATTTGTTCGTTTTGTCTTTTGTCAACAAGTTCTTTGTTTATTTGTTTTGCTCTAAAAATCACATTCATTTATGCAAATTTAAGTAAATAATTGAAATTATTATCGTTAGTTCCCTAGTTGGTTGGTTTCCAATGGTTTTGTGCCTCGCATTCGAGTCAGGAAGCGATATTCATTAAGTTCGGGGTTCTACTGTAAGTAGGTGTGTATATCTAATAATTTAGCAAAGCCAACAACCCAATTCGATAAAGCTTTTTTTCGCATTGAACAGAGACAGAGAGTGAGAGAGAAAAGAAGAAGCTGGCGAGTATTCGAATTAAGTCTTGACACATGCCATAAGTTTTTTTCTGCGGCGAATGTAGCGAATGATCGCCTCTGTTGACCACGAGATGGCGGCCACAAACGTCAGCATATTCAAACAGTGCAGCGTAACGGAAAAGTTAAAGCGATCCCTGATGTAGCCTGCGAAGAGAAGTGGTGATCAGTGATTGCGGGCATACCGGAGGAACGGACGACTTACCAACTAATGGTCCACAGGCCAGGGTGAAGACTCCGGATATGATCAGTTGCAGGCCGGAAGCGGCCGGTAATCTCTTCAGTGGCACGTAGCCGGGTATGATGAGGGGCCAGAATATGGTGCGCAGGCCCTTGCACATGCCGATCCACACAAAACAGCCCAAAATGACCGAGAACGATCTGGAAGACGCTACGATGGTGCGGCCCAGGGCGATGCCCACCACCCCGATCAGCAGAAACACCCTGTTGTCCCAGTCGATTTTCTCCGTGACAAACGGCACCAGGAACCGCACCATGATGTCCATGCCTCCCAGCACCGACATTGCCAGCGAGATCTGAGCCGTGTTGAAGCCGAAGTCCGTTAGGATGAAGGGCGTCAGGATCGAAAAATTCATCTCGCCGAAGTTGATCACGGTCAGGCCGGCGACGAGGTTCACAAACGTGAAGTCCCGCAGCAGGTCCAGATCGAAGAATGCAACCAGCTTCTGCATGAACGTCATCGAGGACGGATCTTCGGAGGGCGGCGGCGTCGGCGGCTCCGCCTCGAGCTTCTTATCGGTGACCAGCGACAGGCTGGTCATGCCCTTGGGAAACTGCAGCAGGGCTCTCTCTTCCGCGCAGGTGCACCGCAGGGTGGTGAGCGAGTCCGCACGGATGTAGAGATTGTTCCTGCTGGCGGACAGCTTGAGTTCCTCGCGCTCGCGGTTGAAGTTGTTTGGACGCAGGAAGCGCTCGTCCCGCTCGTCCTCCTCGGTGATCACTTGGCTCAAGCGGTAGCCGCCCTCAATGTCTTTGCTGCTGGATACCGTGCGGAACCGGAACTGCGGCTTGGGCGTGGCGATGTTCATTTTGGACCCGAACCAGCCGTCATTTGCCCGCGACAGCATCGGTGTGCCGGGATCGATGATCTCGTAGCCCGGCTTGTCGTTGTCGTCCTCCTGGTAGAGGTACTGACTGGAGAAGATCCCGGTGTTCTTCTGCAGGTTCATCTCGCAGTACTTGCAGAGGTACTCTGGGTCCGGTGACGGCGCCAGGTCCCCGTTGACCTGGCTGACGGCCGTCTGCCGGACGTGATACCGCACGGGCTGGTACACCATGCCGCATACCAGCGAGTGCAATGATATGGAAGCAAATATTATCACAGTTCCTTGGACTCCGTAGGTTGAGAGGAGGTAGGTGACTGCGTAGGGCAGGAAAATAGGTCCTAGGCCCGTCAGCGTCCAGGAGAAACCTGCCGCCCTGCGGCGCTTATTCTTAAAGTACGTGTTGATGGCGAGGGATGATGCTGAGACACTGATGCCCATTCCGAAACCTGAAAGGGAGGCAGGAAGAAGAAAATCATGACGGGCTCAAGAATCAGGAAGGCTGAAAAATCATACCGAATAGCAGCGCGTAGGTGATCATGTAGGAGAGAAACGTGTCCGAGAACGCGGTCAGCAGGAGTCCGCAGAAGTTGATCAGGGCCCCAACCAACGCCACCTGACGGAAGGTGAACCGCCTGAACATCGGACCGTTCAGGAGGCCTGTGCAGGCCGATATCGCCGGCTGCGTGTTGATGATCGTGGTGATCTGCGAACTGCTCATCCCCAGACCGGTCAGCCGCTCGCGGAATATGAACCCGAACTGCTGCAGCGAAGGAAAGATGCAAAGCTGTAACGACAGAAAACAGACTCACTCAGAAATGGCGTTGGCTGAGGCTTAAAGAGAGGAACTTACGTTTGATAGTCCAGCAGCAATGCACACCACCCAGGCCCATCCGCCGTCGGGCGCCACGAAGTTGTCACCAAGATCGCTCTTGTCGCGGCGCTTCGGCTTCTTGGACTTCGAGGCGGCCGCTTCTTGCTTCTTTGCCTTCTCCGCTGCAGCCGCCTCCTGCTTCTTCGTCATGGCCGCCGTCGCCTGCTGCTCCTGCTGCGGTCTCTTTTTCTTCTTCGGAGGCGGCGGGGGAGGCGGCGGTGCTCGTGGTACCGGCGCGGGTTGCACCTTTGCGGTCCGCGTGTCATCGTGGACCTTATGCTGCTTTCCTGTCATGTCCGGCTGCGGCTGTGGACGCTCATGTAGGACAACTCTCCTGTGAATGGAAAAGAACACACGGACGTCAAACGGTAATCTAATTGAAGGGCGCACTAGCTGCCACACGGTCTAAGTGAATGAAATGAGAACTAATTGCACCACTCAAAGTGACGCGATTCAATGCCGCAACTCGCTGCAACCGCCGGACAATTGCGAGTGATGGACCCCGTGGCCTTTGAGTAATTGGTCTGTTATTGAGATGACAGACCTTGGTGGACAGGGAGTGTGTGTGCTCAAGGATCGCCACCGCAATTAGAGCGATGGACGCAAGAAATCCATCTCGCCCGCGGCCAGATGGTTGCCCTGGGTGGGTGATTCATGGGATTTTCGCGATTCTCTGCGTCTCCGGCATTGTGTGGCAATTAAAGGGCAGTGGACGTCGAACGGGACTTCCCCGCCTTCTGCACTGCTTCGGATATTTCCGCGAAATTCATTACGATCCACGAGAGAGATTGTTTACCCAGCGCTGCTGCACGTTGTCCATCCGCGCGTCGTTGCTCCATCATCGGATGGCCGCAAGCATCAACAAAAGAGTCTGTTGACCGGGTTCGGATTGCGACAGCCAGCAAACGGCAGACACTGTGCATGTGTGTGCGAGAGTGTGTGTGCGCACGCCTGAGTCTGCTGGTGCTGCAGGAATTTTGTCGGGAATGCCGACGAGGAGCAGCGGAATGCGCACGAGGCGGCACACATGTTGACAAATAATCGGAGCGAGCGAAGACACAACTCAAGGGTGGCCCGTTTGTCTTGTGCGCGCGACGCGAGCATTCACGTGCAATTTGTTTCGCAATTTCTTCTGTTGTCTGGAGGGGTGTTCGTATTTAGACCACGGACGCAGACGACAACCGTCTTTGGGTGCCACCCAAACGAAGATTGAACGAAATGTCAAGCGCACGACGGATTGTATGTCAAAGGGGGGCGATTGGCGGCGAAGGGTGACCCGTTCTTGATGAAATTAAAGCCATCTGCTTTTCCGTGGCGCCACCAGACGCTCCTGCAGACAGTCAGCCGACACCGCCCCCAACAGCCGACACCTCGGTTGCAGAAGATCAAATAATCGCATATCAGCACTGAAGTAAGAAGCGCCCGACAGCCCGTGGCCACCAATCAGTCGCTCGTCAGACAGTCGACTCGGGTTGCCAGCCTCAGTCAGCTGCCATGTTGAACAGCAGTATCTGTCGGCGCGGCAGCGATTAACGCTCCAAATGACTCATGACAGCATGTCTGCCGGACGGTCACGCTTCCCGCTGATCGAGCGCGCAAAACTCCCAGACGATAGCCCACTGCGAGCGGAGTCATAAAATCAGTTTACACGCCAATACCCGACGAAAAAACGAACTGCACATAAATTACGGACAAAACTGCGACCGGCCGGCAGCAGTGGATCGGAAAATAACCGGGCACTGCGCGCTGGCCATCCAGTACGGCCGCCGCCGCTGGAGCGGCTTGGCGGAGTTTGTGCAGAGGCTTGTGTGCCAACCGAAAGTAATAACACATGAAGCTGAAAGCGATAATTTTAATGATCAATTAAGGATTCGAAAGGACATGTGAGAGCAGTGACGCGACGACAACCAGGCGCTGAGTGGCTTCGAACACGGAAGAGCCGCACGGATGGCGAGAGCGCGATAAGAGGAGCACCGAGACGCGCCTCTGTGCGAGTCCGTGAAGGGTTTAGATCGTGGCCCATGTCAGTTTTATGAGTGACAGCTTGTCAAGGAATTAACTTGTCTAGGAATGCGGAGCGGATGATAACGTTGTCTGGCCGCGGCGGACCGACGAGTGGACGGAGTTTAATTATGCGTGCTGTGCGAAGGGAGGAGGAGGAGTCTTATTGCCGTGAGAATTCTGTTTGCTTCGCTTTCTTCGTGGACGTTGACGGCTCTGTCAGCGGCTACTTGAACATGTGGTGGTTGGGAAAATGGTTCAGCTCCTATATATTTTGTTGCTTGTCATAATCGAGCGTTTTTTTTGGTCTTCAAGGACATGGTTTATTCTTTCTTCACCCCTCGTGATGTGTTTTTTGGAGGTATACAACTTTGGAATGGAGTAGTTCAAAGATGCATTTTTTGAATTGTCATAGAATTCACTTTATTTGAAAGATAATCTTCTGGCAAAATAAATAAAACTTGACTTTTGACAAATGACCGCCACAGATGGCTTGGACGTGGTCTCATCTAGAAGTTCAACTTTCACTGACTTGCTCGAACACTTGTGGTCATATGTCGACAAAGAAGGGAGAAATGTTGTCCTGCAAGTCAATCGTTTTGCACTCTTCCGCTCAAACTAGCGACTTCATGTATTAGCAGTCAAGCGGTGTAAAATCACATGATCTCGGAGGACAATCCAAAGGTCCGTAAAGTAAAACGATGCGGTCACCAAACAAATCCTTCAATAAGTCAATTGGATCAAGCTGCGAAACATGTTGCGCTAAATGATTTATACTAGGGCTCCTGCACATCCAGGCTGATCAACTGATGAACGAAACAGCCTGCAACCGTGGCTCTACAGCGGCTTACATTGAGCGTCGTTTTCAAAGTGCTACAGACTTATGTACATGATCCCAACCCGAAAAAACACACCAAACAGTCGTTTTTTGTGGGTGTCACGGTGTCTCAAAATACACTTGAGAACAATCATCTCTCCAAATGCGGCTGTTTTGCTTATAGACGTCTCCAATCAAAAGTGGGCTCAATTGCTTGATAAACTTCGCTTTTAAGAAATGGTTGGCGACTGTCTTGTGACTTCTTTAACATCATCCTTGAGAAGATCGTGCGTAACTCACAAGTCAACACCAGAGGCACGATCTTCCAGAAGTCAGTTCAATTGCTAGCTTACGCTGACGACATTGACGTGGTTGGACGAACACAGCGATGAGGCGTTTGCTGGCACTGAAACGGAAGCGGCTAAAATGGGTCTGGCGGTAAATGAGGGCAAGACTTAGTACATGCTGTCATCGAGGAAGGACACACAACATCAACGTCTCGGACAGAGCGCCACACTAGGCAGCAGAAACTTCGAGGTAGTCAAGGACTTCGTCTACCTCGGCTCAGCAGTAAACAGGGACAATAACATCAGTACCGAAACCAAACGCAGAGTCCCTCTTGCCAATCGCTGCTTCTTTGGGCTCAAGAGGCAATCAAGTAATAAAGTCCTCTCTCGAGGGACTAAGCTCGCTTGATATAACAACCTCATAATCCCGGTCCTGCTTTATGGCGCGGAATCTTGGACGTTAGCAAAGGCGGATGAGGAAGCCCACAACAGATTACGACCTAGACCAAGGTGGCGCACACAAGTGAAGAAGGACCTCGACTTGGAGTGCGCAACTGTAGACAGCTGGCGAAAGATCTTGCTGGCTGGAGAGACATGTTGGTTGAGGCCCAGGTATACCCCGGTCTGTAGCGCCACAACAAGAAGAAACTTGGTTGCAGTTCAATTGAGTCAAAGTGTAGATTTTTTGGGAATTCAAATTCCAAGTACAAACTGAGGAAAGTCCGATTTAGTATTAGCTTTTATTACCTTTTACCTTTTTTATTATATTACCTTTTGAATCGTTCAATACAAGTCGTTTTGGATGGATTCAAGTCTGATATTCACCATATAAGTGCTGGTGTTCCCCAGGGCTCTGTTTTGTCTCCGACACTCTTCTTCATTTTCATAAATGATCTCTTGTCTGCTACTTCTAATCCTATTCATTCCTTCGCTGATAACAGTACCCTCAGCTTCTCATGTTCGTTCCTTGGCTCACTTCCCTCCACTTCGGCCATAGACTCGGAACGGCAGCGTATGTTAAGCACATTAAATTCCGACCTCAACAGCATAATCGATTGGGGGAATAAGAATAGAGTGGAATTTAATGCTTCCAAAACCCAGTGCTGTCTACTGTCGTTAAGGCGATCACATAACAATCAGCCGTTATCCATGAACGGCACTTGCGTTGTTGAAGCCGAATGACTTTCCATCCTCGGTATGTGTATCAACTCAACAATTAGTTGGAACGATCACATATTTGAGGTCGCCAAAAATGCTGCGAAATGTCTAGGCTTCCTTAAACGATGCAAGAAGTACTTCACCCCCTCTGATCTGCCTACAATATACAAGGCCTACATACGCCCAAAACTTGAGTATAACGCTCCTATTTGGTCAAGTGCTTCTAAGACCTCCCTGCACTTGCTGGATAGAATTCAAAAGCGAGCGATAAAACTTATAGGTGACAGTAATATTGCGAAGTCGATTGACTCGTTAGAACACCGACGTAATGTTGCGTCGTTGTCACTCTCTTATCGCTATTTTAACAAGAAATGCTCAGATGAATTACCCAGTTGCATCCTCCCCTGTGGTCGCCGTGGCGTAGTGGGTAGAGTGCGACGCTCACACGCCGAAAGGTCTAGGTTCGACTCCCAGTTCAACATCAATTTTTCTAATATTTCACGGCACCACCTCTTTCGAGCTGCTGACAACACTCAAAGAGTAATAACTGTCTAAGAAAGCTTCTCAAATTTCGCCGTTCGGAGTCGGCAAAAAACTGTAGGTCCCTTCTACTCGTGAGAGAAAAGTAGCGCGCACAACACGAGTAGTTGATGAGCAAGCTAGGCCCTGGTCCCCCTTAGGACTGTAGCGCCAACAATTATTATTATTATTATTATTATTCCTCCCCTGAATTCACCCGCAATACACGCTTCGCTAGGAATGCCCACCAATTCACCCTCAAGCCCTCTTTCGGACGTACAGTCAAATTCAGTGACTCGTTCTTTAGCCGCACTACACGAATCTAGAATCCTCTTTCCAGCTCGATTTTTCCAATATGCATCGGTACCTCCTCTCCCTCTCTTCCTCTATACCTTCGGCCCGTGCTGTGACTTGATCCGGTCACTTAAGGGTACTCGCAACCCCTTTCGCACGCGTCAATTATAAAAAAAAAACATTTTCTTTAACACTTTTGAACTTCCTTCCACAAATTATTGATGGCGCCCCTCCAATAATAATTGAATGGAGCAACAGTCAAAAAGACCTAGCCTAGTGTTGTGCTGTTTTCTCACGAGTAGAAGGAACATACAGTTTTTTAATGACTCCACAAGGCGAAGTTTAAGAAGCTTTTTCTTACTATTTGAGTGTTGTCAGCAGCTCGAATAAAAAATGGCGCCGTGAAAAGTTGGAGGTGCTCAGCCTGGAATTGCACGTCACTGGGGACCCACTTTGAATATTCACGGGTGGGTCAAAAATAAACAATATTACAGGGACTGACGTCCTTGGCCACTCACTCTGGCCAATCTCTGTTTCTTTTGGCTCAAAAGTCAATTGGCTAAGAAAGCCCTCTTTCAAATGAATGGTCTTGGCAATCCCTGTCCTGCTTTATGGTGCAAAGACTTGGATGTTATTTGAAGCGAATATTGAGGCGCTTGGTCTTTATCTTTGTTCCTGTTTACGATGATGGCGCAGGAGGAAAAGATTTATTGAAGGCTGCGCGTCAGTACTTGCTTTGTTAAGAAAATACGAATACCAGTCTAAAGATGTCTGGTTTATGTGAAACGGATGGACAACACTGTTCCGTCCCAAAGCGTCTTTAAGACAGCCCAACTAAAGACTGCCTCGTCTGACGTGAACTGGTGGTGTAAAATTGGAGGTAGCTGGCAAAAGACCACACTATCTATAGGCGTATTGCTTGCGGCCAAGCAACATCCTAGATTGTACCGCTGTACGAATAAGAAGACACATTAGCTGGCCCCGTATGCTCCTCTAACTGAACGGACATCCAATTCTCCTGTCTGAAAAATTGTTCCATGTTTCAACTGGTTTTGAATTTTCTACATTTTTTTTAAATTAGAGCCAGTGTCCCTACTGTGCAGATGTCCTCACTTAGAGTTTTCCGAACAAGTTCCGATATTAGTGGCATCTCCTCAACTGTCTGTCGTATCATTTCTCGCGTTAGTTAAGCATAAGAGTTAAGAATCTTCCCTATTTGTCCCCGATGCATCGGTCTTCGTATCCCATTCGAAGCTTCTAACCTTCAAAGATCTTGGTCATTTCTAGCTTCAACGACATAAGGCTGCTTTCTACCGAAAAAAAAGTTAAGTATGAATTGTCTGCACTTTTAAGCGAATTCCCAGACGCCCGTATGAAGTGAGCGTCAAGATATAAATGTCTCGATACTCGGAACATTTGTTGTGAACGAGCCCTTATTTTGTTTGTTTGTTTGTTTGCTATGACATTTGTGAAAAATTTTTAGTATACATCAAGTCATTGAACTGACAACATCATATTTTTTCATCGTGTTAATAATGTCGAATTTCGTACCAGAAAGTGATGATTTGCGGAAAGCATTAATTTTTTGTTTTCATTTGAAGAAAAGTGCTGCAGAGTCGCATCGAATGCTTGTCGAGGCACCATCATGATCTATCAGAAGCAACATGCGAAAGATGGTTTCAACGGTTCAGAAATAATGATTTTGATGTGAGAAATGAAGAACGTGGAAGACCACCAAAAAAGTTTAAAGACGCCGAATTGCAAACGATATTAGATGGAGATGACACTTTGAGTCAGAAGCAAATGGCAGCAATGTTAAATGTTGCACAACAAACAATTTCTGACCGTTTAAAAGCTATGGGAAAGATCCAAAAGTGTGGACAATGGGTGCCACATGAATTGAATGAAAGACAGATGGAAAACCGCGCTTCACACTTGTAAAATTTTGCTTCAAAGATACGAAAGAAAATCGAAAAATGGATTTATTTTAAGAATCCTAAACGGAAAAAATCATGGGTTAATCTGGGACAACCATCAACATCGACTGCAAAACCAGATCGATTCGGCAAGAAGACAATGCTGTGGGTTTCGTGGGACCAGAAAGGTGTGCTGTACCACGAGCTGCTAAAACCTGGTGAAACCGTTAATACTGACCGCTACCGACAACAAGTGATCAATTTGAACCATGCATTGATCGAGAAACGACCATAATGGGCCAGAAGACACGGCAAGGTAATTTTGCTCCATGACAATGCACCTGCACACAAAGCAAAACCGATTCAGGATACAATCAAAACACTTGGCTGGGAGCAGCTACCCCATCCGCCGTATTCACCAGACTTGGCTCCTTCCGACTATCATTTGTTTTCATCGATGGGCCACGCATTGGTTGAGCAGCACTTTGATTCCTGCGAGGAGGTCGAAAATTGGGTGTCTGATTGGTTTGCTTTCAAAGACGAACAATTTTATTGGCGTGGTATTCACAAATTGCCAGACAGGTGGTCAAAATGTTTAGAAAACCAATATGGCCAATACTTTGAATAAAATGTTTTTACTTTGCCATTAATAATTAGTGTTTTATTTTCAAAAAAACATTTCATTCCATACTGGTATTGTTTCCCTCGTTATGTGTACGTATTGGATGGCATGAGACTCCACAACGGGACCAGAACTGACTTCTTCAACGACTACTCGTGCTGTGCGCACAACTGTTCTCTCTCGAGTAGGGGGACCTACATTTTTTTTACCCACTCCGAACGACGAAGTTAAAAAAGCTTTTGCAGAGACAGACTCCTCTTTACATAACATCAAATTTCAAGATTGTACACTTTTTTGTTGTTTGTTTTCACAGGTTAATGGACCTTTAGTTCAATGCGATTTGAAGACCGCACTAAATATGCCTTCAGCTGATTCCCGGAAAAGATGAAAACTCCAAGCAACTCTATCAAAACACGTCGTATATAAAAAAAAACTCCCCCTGCCTTCGGCAACGTTGTTTCTCACAACATCACGAAATCTTTTTGGCCTATTTTTTGACAACTTTTCATTTGCTTTCCACATTGCTTCTCTGCCCCAATTACACCCGGAAATCCTACAGGACTTCCAATCCCCGTCCCCTCTCCCCACGACACACTGCAATCCCAAAGAAATCCTTGCAACACATTCCTTTCAAAATCAATGTTCTCCGTTTGTTGACACTAATTATTGTGGACATCCCTCCACGGCTGCATCTGCTACCAGTTCCAGCATGTGTGCCACGATGTCTATCTCCGGACACTTTTCATCATTAAATTGCAGTCGAGGAATCCTCTCCCTGACCTAGACCATATTCTTAACATCCTCCGATTGTGCACGTGATCCCCGGGGAGTTGCAAAAGTTCTCCGGCAACTTTCACCTCGACACGGCGCACACATCCACCCAACCCACTACATGTGTGTTCCCAGCGCAAACAACTCTGACAAAAGGACGCAGAAGAAAACCCATTTCCATTGAAATCCCCGTCCCGTCCCTGCGAACTCTCCGCTCATTACACATGTGCACACCAGCAGATAACATCCGAGAGCCGGAGTCGGACAGTTTTGAGGGAAAAAGGATTCGAACGATGACCACCTACGATAAAATGTGTTCCCAAGTCATAAGTGCACATAAGTGCACACTCGTGTGTCGTGTCGTCCTCTGCCTCGTACTCCGCACCCCGCACCCTGCACGACCACACATCATCCAGTCAGCCGTTCAATTGCAGCCAAGCGCACTGTTTTTCTTTCCTCCCTCCTTGGGGAATTCCTCGGGCACACATGGCCCGGCCAGCTCGACGAAGTCAACCGCAGCGCCGAGCTCGTCGGAGTATCTTTTCATTTGCACTCGTTGCACTCGGTGCGCTCTCGAGGGGCCCGCTCTTGAGGTTTTATATCTCAATCTGTCCGCCCTCGCCGTCGCCGCTGCCTGGTTTTGAATCGATAAAAACGCAGTAACCTTGTAAGCGTTTTTCAGTTTTGATAATAAATTCCCATCAGGGGTATTCGGGGGCTAATCGAGTTAATGGGGTGCCCCCCTTTCGGCGCATTCGAGTCAGATCCCAGCCAGGGAGCAGCACGTCTTGACACGGCCTGGAGGAGGGGCCTCCCGAGCCATCGGCACGTATTCGATTAGGAATCATTGTTTTTCGTCGCCCTGAACTTGTTTGCCGCCACCACTCGACATGCTGGGCGCTGACGGATTAGCATGTAAATGCGCGAAGCGGGCCGGAGAGTCCAGGGAGTCGTGAATCCCGGAAACAAGTAGCGGCAGAGACGACACAGCTCTCGGGTGACAGGTATTACGAAACCGCTTCGGAGCCTCCTTTGAAGGGGGCGCTAAAAATAGGCGGCTCGCACTGGGCAGACGTGATGGATGCGATGTGCGACGACGTCTCCATCGGGTGCAAGGGCCTGAGGTGCATACACAATCTTGGAACCATGCCACGGGAATATAAATCAAATTTAGACGCATCGACCATGCGATCGGGCGCTTCGATTGCAATTGCGAGGTTGGGGAACACTTGGACACGCGGCGGGAACTTTCAAATGAATCACTCTCGAAATCCTTTGCAGCTGTTCCCCGATACGTCTTCCTGGAGTTGGAAGTCACTGCTGGTGCTGCTCCCGCTGCCGCCAATCCGTCTTCCTTGACGAGTGAGTTTTACGACGCGAAAATAATTGCATGCGTGTACTGTGCGCCGCGGAGACTCACCTGGGCAGCGGGATGTGGTGTTGCTCCAAGGGACCAGAAAGCCATTAAGGTTTTACGAGCACTTAAATCTGGCGGATCATGTTACATCACGCGCAGCGGCCTTTTTTCTCTCCAAGCCACCGAAGCGATAGCGGCACAGGTTAGATGCAGGTGATTGGAAAGCGAATTCGGCTGGAAGCAGTTCAGTCAAGCGACGTTGTCACTTTCGCCGGGCGTGAGGCAATGGGTGTGGACTGCCTTGAGGACTGGGCCAGGATGCGAGAGAAGCTCGTTGTTGTGGGACAGCGCTGCCCTGGGACGCACCCAAAACAGAGTCGATCGAGTTCTGGATGTTGCGAGGAGGATTGCAACATGTTGCTGGTAGCAAGAAAAGTTGCATATTTTAAAGGGAATCTCTGCAGGCGTAAAAGCTTCGAGGGCGAGTCAGAACGAACGCAATCCGTGTGGCCTGTGTTGGAGATTGGAGAAATGTTTGCCTGGCACATATTCTGTTCTCTATGAAGGACTGACGCCATCTGCCATCACGAGAACTTGCAGGTTTTAGCAGTTTAGATTCATCTGGGGGGAATTTTTTCTGAAGCCGCCCAAATCATTTTTTGTCATTCATTGGCCATAGCTTCCTGGATGTAGTGCAAAAGTCCAACACGTGAGTAGGTTGGTTTTTGCCGGATTTGATTGGCTGCTAGCGGTGGAATAATCATCCGCTCTTTCATTGCTTAGGATTGGTAGATTGTCCGTGTCTAGTAAGAATGGGTGTTTGTGCACTTAGAATGGGCGCTATCCACTTGGAATGGGACTTTGTCCACTTAAAACGGCTTCTTTGTAACCTATGACTAGAATCTTACCTTTTTGAGGTCTCGAAAAAACTGCTGACATCTTCAGTGTTAAAAGCAGCAAGGCCTTCATCCAGATTCCTGCCTTCTCTACCAAAAGAATTTGTGACCGTCCCCTTTGGAGGAGACTTCCCTACCTTACGCATGCGCAAAAGGAAGAAACTTGGATCTTCAACAAGCAGAGCAAAAAACAGTCAGATGAACATACAGTCAGGAGCAATCAGAACAATGTCAATTCTACGCATTGAATTTGGAGTTTTTTTTTTTTAAGAAAAAGTGAAGAGATCCTAGACTAAATAACAAAAACTTGTAGCGATGTAAGGAATCAGGGCCTTATTTTGTTAGGGGCATGGAGGGTTGCTCATGCAATTGTCATCTCACAAGCAGAGAAGTCCTGCAGCTTACAACTTAATGCAAGGAATCGTACAGTTCGTTCCTACAGGCGTATTGGAAAATTAGAGGTGTTTAGTCATGGAGTCGAACTGGGACGTGAGTTTCCACTAAGTTACATTTCAGCAATGACAGCAAATTGAGTCTTTCTTTGGACCACGTGCAACGATGGCAGGGTGTCATGGAAATGTTTCAAACGCGTTTCCAATGTTTCCATAAAGAAAGTCACATTCGAAGTCCAGCATGTAAAAGCTTCGTGAGGGAAGGGCGCTGCGCTTCCGCACAACAGAAACAGACTGCTGCAAAATTTGAGACTCTAAAAGAAAAATCTAAATAAGTTCGTGAACGGTAGACTTATATCCACCAGAGATTAAGGAACAATCCCAGCAGTGAATCTCAAATTTGCTCCAAAGAAGCCAGGGAAAATCCGATGACAGACTGCTTTGAGAAGCGAAAGTGGCATTATGACATGCCATCAAAATTTATACCGCGGCCGTCACCTGAGCCAGTTAAATTGGACCGCGAGCTGCTCCCTTATCCTTCGTATTCCTTTTGTGTTGTCCACGCAACTTCTTGGTCATCCCAAACATGACAAGACACGTTCTCTGGTTGGACAGAGAAATTACATTTATCCAATTTTCGGTTACGTCTCCACCGAAATTGTGGAAAAGTTTGTACGCTACTTCATCCATTCTACTTCTTCCACTCCTACATCGTTGAAATTAGTGTGTTGATGGGAGGGAATTCCAAGAAGTACGAAGTATGGTTTGACGTCTGGTTTCTCTTCGTTGCCCAACATTGGATTAACGTGCAATCAAGCCCTCTAAATCTGGTCTGGTTTATAAATAAGTCCTTCATGCATCATTTTCATTCATGTAAATCTTGGAAATTAAAAACTTCGAAAAAGTAACGAAGTCGACAATGAACTGCAGGTTCCCTTCATTTGTGAGAAATTAATATCACGCCAGCTCCACCGATTTCTAAGGTCAATAAATCGTTATTTATGGCGAGGATGCCCTATGCACGGATGGTGGATAAAAAGATGCTGAGTCTCCCTGTAAGGTGCAACTAGGCAGATCAAGTTTAAGGGAGCATATCGAGGCCTAGTTTAGCACTGCACTCTGTTTGGGTAGAAGGCTCGAAGCTGCCATGAGTTCAATTCTTTCTGTCGTGTAGGGAGAAATTGTATCTCCAAACAGACTGAATATATAAAAGGAGAAGAGCAAACAGCATTCATAGCTATGTGGCAAACCAGATGGAACGCCTCCACAAAACGTAGGTGGACGCATGTGCTCATTCCGACCTGAATATCAAAATCCGCGGGAAAGTGCATCTACTACCTCTCACAGTTCCTTTCCTGACACGGCGGCTACTGGAAATATCTGTACAGATTTGGGCACGACAACTCGCCGCTGTGCTCACAATGTCCAAACTCCGAGTAGGACGCGCATTTTTTCACTGCAGCCGCTTCGCACATGGGCGGGAGTTGGTAAACTTATCAAGCTCCGCTAATATGATCCGTTACATGACGAGATCTGTAGAGCAGTGGAATGAGGTATGCTCATTCATTGTAAAGGTTCATTCAAAACGCTGAAGCAGAAAGGGCTTTCCTCCAG
The DNA here is from genome assembly GCA_955652365.1 of Eristalinus aeneus. Classification (NCBI taxonomy): domain Eukaryota; kingdom Metazoa; phylum Arthropoda; class Insecta; order Diptera; family Syrphidae; genus Eristalinus; species Eristalinus aeneus. Next base: position 42,640,289 of record OY019132.1, read on the forward strand.
AGCAGAGCTTGAGTCAAAAACTATCCCCGCGACAATGGCGCGGAACTAGTGGTTGTAGCGTGCAGGGTGTGGATTAGTTCGTAAGCGTTTTCCTGTATTCGATTATCGCGGGTTTCGAATGGTTCCAGCTGCCGACTCGGGCTGCTATTATAAGCACATCTTTGGACGCCTCCCAAAAACACAAAAAAAAAACGGAGAGATTCATTAACAGATGGCGCCACAATTACAGGCGATATTTAATATTCTGTAGAGACCCACGACTTTCGGCAACATTTAAAGCTTCGTCCTAGGTTTTTTATGGGATACTGTATGCTGTGTCTATTCTTCTGCGGTGGCGGCCGTTCAATAAGTCCTAATGTACTCGCACAACGAGGTTCCCCACCAGATGGCGCCACAATTACAGACTACACTTAATGTCCTGCAGAAGGCCACGACGTTCAGTGGCGGCCGTTTAATAAGTCATAACATGCATGCACAACGAGATTTCCCACCAGATGACGCCACAATTACAGACTGCACTTAATATCCTGTGGAAGGCCAAGGCGTTCGGTATCTGCAGGCGCTCCGTTCTTGTTTTTTTATGGGATACTGTATGCGGTGTCTATTCTTCTTCAATGGCGATCCGGTGGCGATTCCCCATTAGATGGCGCCACAATCACAGACGATACTTAATTTCCAATAGAGAACCACGACTTTCGGTAACTGTTGGCGCTCTGTTCCTGTTTTTTTAAAGGTTCCTGGGAATCCATAGTCGACTATGGATTTTATTTTGTCAGTGACGCCCAATATACATATGTCCTAGGACTTACTGAGTCATATGTTATCTATTGGTTGGCGATTGAAGCTGGCACCGCCGCCTGTATATAGAACGTGACAAGGTTGTGGCGCGTTCACGCTCTCTGGACAGCAAGTGCAGCCGTGGGACTACTTCGGAGCAGTATTTGATTAACAGGGCAATACAAAGGAATGTATGTGAGATTTTAAGACCGTCTACGGAACATGGGGACAGTTACATAAGAGACAAAGGAATTGTCAAAAAAGTGGAGTTCCGATGAGGCGCAAAAACAAACCAAAGATACTAGCCACAGGTTTTGCTGAAGTGGACATCAGAGTGTGTCGGGAGAAGAGCAAAATGGTCAAAGGGCTGTTTATGTCATATACGACGAGGAAATGCAAGAAAACCGAACAAATTTGGATAAGAGAACGTGGTCCCCGACCATGTTTGCTCATAATAGTTCGTTGCCATTACTCTAAAGATTCGGTTCCACGTGTGTTCACTTCCATTTCAAATTTCAATACTTCCCTTACAGTGGTTACGATTGAATTTATTGAAAGGGTAACCTCGGCTCGAGGACCTCCAGAAACTGAATTTTTCAGGCAGATCAAAGAAGGCAAAGCAGCGACGGGTAATGTGTCAAAGAAGACTATGTTCAAAAATCGATTAGGCCGTTTCGGAATTCCTCGTTTTTTCCTCTGTGGACCAACTCCATACACCAAGGGATTTGTTATTTTTCTCGCTGTGAAGGAGGAAACTATGACTTGCTTGCATATACGACCAGAAACCCTATAAATTTGCAGTTGTGATAAAAAACAGAAGTAAACAGATTGTCTTAGAAATTCCTCAGGCCCTTCTTATCTCGGTAGAGTAGCTCGGTTTGTGCATTCTCTACACACGATCTTCCAGCAGTTTGTTTTAGTGTTGCACTCCTCATCGGCTGGCGTTCGTCAGGCAGCGACCCAAATTCTTTTCGGGCACCTGCGCTCCATTGAGCCGGAGTGTCGTGACCTATTTAGCAGCCGTGCACTCTGAGTGCCACAAAACTCTGATAAGCATTCCATTGAATTCCACCATGGCCGTAGTGCGTATTTTTGTTCTGTCCTTTCCACCAGAATTCACTGTGCCCTAGTTTCCCAAAACCTGTCTCGTCCATGCGCACTACGACGTTGACCTCTATAGCCAGCTGTTACTTGAAACGACAAAACCATTCGCTCTATGGAAAACCGTCGAACCATTGATGTGTCAATCAACTGACATGTCTCCCCCAAAAATCCCTTCCCAGGACGATGCACTCAAGAAGCCCAATCTCCATCACATGGGTAACCTTCTATCCACCGCCAACCAACGTGGCTGGCTCAATCTTCCCCGCCAGCTCCAAACTCAAGCACTTCCCTTCATAAGACTCCAATTTGCCTCAACCGCTGCACGTCCACACGGTGCACTTGTCACTCCACGTTCCGTGTCATTAACGCTGCAACATCCTGCCATCCACGGCACAGCTGAGGCCAGCACCCATCCGCTGCACATTCCTGGGCAACGTGCCGCCTTAATTACGCCGACGACATGACGATAATTTCCTACCACGCCCACAAAGAGCGCACACAACGCCAGCAATCTAGAAATTGTTTAACAAATTCCCACTAATAAAGCGTCATTAACAAATTATGTATCTCATGGATGGCCCTGGTGCTTGCATATGCAGGACGTGCCGTCGGATCGAATTTATCGATTGGAATCTGCCGCGCTGGCCCGTTCTCTAAGGTCGTACTGTGTGCATTGCATTGAACGGGGGCGTCTGCAGCAGCGGTCACGTGCTCTCTTATCGGCTTATGTACGTACATACGTCGTACGTCAACGTGTGCATGCTTCTCAAAAAACCCTCCGGCTGCACCCCGGCCCCCTGGCCACCCTGCCCCACGCCACTGAATAAACAACAAATAAACGCAACCAAAAGAAAAAGAAGCATGCTAACGCCACAACAACAACAGAGATGACACAAACAAAATATTCAGGGGAACGCCGGTGTTGGGGGATTGGGGGAATGGGAGAAAAATGAGAAAAAATTGCATCACCAAAGTAAAACAAGTGCACGTCGAGGGTATTCCGTCGAAATGCAGCGACAAGCGACAAAAAAAAAGACGACGGCGGTTTTTTGTTTGCGTTTTGGGGGAACAAAAGAACTGCAGTTCAGTCGTAGTCGTGGTGCTGTTGCTGCTGTGGGGATCTACAACTTTGGGCGAGGGCTGTTTTTTTTTTTTTTGATTTTTTTCTTTTGACGTATATTTGTCATTCTGTTGACAATGAGCAGCGCTGGGTGAATAAATTATTCAAGAAAATTAAAAACACAAAAAAATGGAGGCCGTCGGCGAACGGTTTAGCGCGACGAACACGGTTGGAGGCGCTGAGCTTTGACAAGTTGCAGTTGACTTATTGACATTGGCGGGTGGGTCTGTGTCGCCACTCATCGACAGACAGATTGTTACACTTCGGCTGGAGGACACTTTTGCTACGACGACGGTACGGTGGAGTACCACAGGGTTCCAGGGTAGTGTTTAGATTTTCTAAAGCGAACAGATTTGGTCGATTTTTCAGGAGAAAAATGTGCGTTTCGGGACATTAAGCTCGATGTGGAACTGGTCAAAAAGGACGGAGGGAATTCAATGTACTTATGGACAAGATTGCGATTTTTGGTCCTGTTTGCGTGGATGGCAGTTGGTGGAGAACGACGAGATCTATGGGCTGTACGGCGGCATGCACCTGGTTAATCGTCGTAGACTAGGCCATGTAAAGCATATGGACACCATTGCACCGACCCGAAAACTTTTCAAGTCTGAGCCATTGGGACAACGCAATAGAAGACGGCCTAGGCTGAGATGGCGCACAAAAGTGGAAAAGAACCTTTTTTAACTTGGAATGAGCAATTGGAGGCAGCTGGCGAGAGATCGTGCTAACTGAAAAAGCATGTTATGCATCACAGTGCCGGATTGAAAAAATAATTTACGCTCAAGGGATGGAGCCTAAGACCTCCGGCGGACTGCAGAGCGACCAACAGGTTGCAAGGTTAGTGCCCTTGCTTCGCATTCTTTGCAACATATCGTATTTCCCTCAGTTGGGCTTGCCTGTCCTAGTAAACAGATGGTTAATCCACTGGAAATCGAATTTGTCAGTATATTCGCACAGCTTAGGACATGAGTACTAACGTTAATAATAATAATAATTGAATGGCGCGACAGTCCACGAAGAGACAAGGGCCTGGCTTGCTCATCAACTACCCATGCTGTGGGTGCGACTGCTCTTTCACGAGTGGAAGAGATCTAGAGTTTTATGTTAACTCCGAACGGCGAAGTTTGAGAAGCTTTTTTCTCAGATAGTACTACTCTTTGAGTGTTGTCAGCAGCTCGAAAGAGGTTGTGCTGCGAAAAATCCGAGGTGTTCAGCCAGGAAGTAAGCCTCGACCTTCGGCGTGTAAGTGTCGCACTCTACTCGCTACGCCACGAACGCCTTGAGTACCAACGTAACGCCACAAAAAAGTTGTCAGCAGCTCAAAAGAGGTGGTGGTGTGAAAAATCCGAGGTGTTCAGTCAGGAATTAAACCTCGACCTTTGGCGTGTAAGTGTCGCACTCTACCCGCTACGCCACGAACGCCTTGAGTACCAACGTAACACCACAAAAAAGTTGTCAGCAGATCGAAAGAGGTGGTGGTGTGAAAAATTCGAGGTGTTCAGTCAGGAATTAAACCTCGACTCGCACTCTGCCCGCTACGCCACGGCGGCCACTAGTGCCAACGTAACGCCACAAAAAAGTCAAAAATCAAGAACACTTACGCGAACTTGAATTGTCTTCGAACTCGGTGCATGCTATCAAGTATGAGGCAAATGTGAGGCCTAAAATGTCATGTCGGAGGAAACGTAACTGTTGCCAACTCTAGATTCCGGACACTAGACAGACTCCGGTCTGTCTACATCCAGGACGAATGTGAACTTACCGAAACCTCTTTGTAAAAATCCATCGAGGGCTGGGTGACTCTTTGTCTTAAATCATGCTCAACCAGTCTTCTTTAACAAGACCTCATAACAAGGAAGTGGGCCAAAGGGGATTTCTGAAGGTTTCCAAAAATTCTGGGCGAATGAATTAGAACGAAAGATCAATCTTCACAAAGCCATTGAGGTAGACCGGAAACATCCAGGGTTTTGAGCTTTAGTTTCCAGCTAAAACGGTTTTCGAGTTACAAGCTCGAACCTCAAGGACATGATGAGAGGAGACTTAGTACAGACCGCAGGCACTAGGAAACTTTGCCGGGTCCATTGGGCAGCTTCTGTTGCTCTATTTGTTTGCAACCAAATTGAGGCTCAAACCTCAAGGACGTGATGAGAGGAGACTGAGTACAGGCCGCAGGCACTAGGGAATTTTGCCGGGTCCGTTGGGCAGCTTCTGTTGTTCTATTGGTTTGCAACCAAATTGAGGCTCAGACCTCAAGGACATAATGAGAGGGGACTTAGTACAGATCACAGGCACTAGGGAACTTTACCGGGTCCGTTGGGCAGCTTCTGTTGCTCTATTGGTTTGCAACCAAATTGAGGCTCAAACCTCAAGGACATGATGTGAGGAGACTGAGTACAGGCCGCAGGCACTAGGGAATTTTGCCGGGTCCGTTGGGCAGCTTCTGTTGTTCTATTGGTTTGCAACCAAATTGAGGCTCAGACCTCAAGGACATAATGAGAGGGGACTTAGTACAGATCACAGGCACTAGGGAACTTTACCGGGTCCGTTGGGCAGCTTCTGTTGCTCTATTGGTTTGCAACCAAATTGAGGCTCAAACCTCAAGGACATGATGTGAGGAGACTGAGTACAGGCCGCAGGCACTAGGGAATTTTGCCGGGTCCGTTGGGCAGCTTCTGCTGTGGTTTGCAACCAAATTGAGACTGGGTTCTGGTGCGATTACTGGTGTTTATCAAAAACTATCGTTCCCCTGGTTCAGAAGTTTGAAAAGCGCGCACGACTTCCAGGCTTCCAGGTCTAGCAATGAAGTGAAAGTCACCACCGACTACATTTACTGACTGCGCAGTGTTTATTAATTTCTTCCTCTACCTCAGGGATTACGGATTCTGTAGGAGAGGCACTTACCGGAAATGAGTTCCCGACTGCTATTGATTCGATCCCCTTAACTTGAGGTGATGAAGACAATGCCTCAGTGACGAGTGAAACTCGCATCCCATTGATTTCCATTCAATCCAAGTTACGAGGAGAAGAAGAGGATTATTTCCAGATCTGCGAGCATTCATTGTGAGCCTTAAGCATGTTGAACGCGGTTCCTTTCTCAAGGTTTCACGAAGACTATCATCTCCAGAGACTGTCTAATTCCCACTCAAATTACGATTCATCGTAAAACTTCACGAAGACCATCAGTTCAACACACTCATCGGAAAAAAGTTCTGAACTGAGTGCTGCTGAAACCACCTGCCGTGCGTTTTGTTTACCCTCAACTTTTCAAGAACCTCACAACAACAATAAAAACACAAATTATCAGTTGACGCAAATAGAACAGCCAGCACCCAACCCAAAAGAGATCTGCGGAACGTGGATGTTATTGGATACGTGATGACGCGTCAACCAGCGAAACCCAGTGCAGGCACGTCCTCTCTACCTCGCAAGAATTCCACCGCTCGGGGCTGGCGCTCTAGAAAAAAAACTTCAGCACAGTCCGCGAAACGTGAGCAAGAGCATATTGCCCCAATGAGTCGGCAGCAAATCCCCGTGCTGATGGTTGCACACTCTGACATTGACGTGCGCCAACGTTTGCATTCATCCAAAATGTTTTGAGGTGGCACGACGGGAACCAGCTGTAATCGATATACGGGTGAGGGAGTTTTTTTCTTCCTCCTGTGAAAGTACGTTGCCGTGGTGACGACCCGGAGACTGAGAGTCCCTTGCTTTGATCAATGAAAGAAACCATCACTAATTGATGTCATTTAAGCTAACGATGTGAGTTGGTGCAGGCATTGAATGTTGGGCAGGGTTAGGCGGACACACATACTCCTCGTGAGTCTTTCTGTTTATGCTTCACAGTCAATACTCTTCTCTCAGTGAAAGTGGATTCCTTGACACTGTTACTTCTTTACAGAAAAAGCGAACTGCGGCGCAAAGCGTGTTTCCTTCGCGAAAGGTTGTGCTTGCACTATAGAGCCCTTTTTCGCGGACAGAAAAACGTAAGAATCAGACTAGCCAGTTCGATGACCAAAGAAGTGCTTCTTCTTCTCGGTTTGTGCAAGAAGCGAAAATGTCTTTTCCTGTCCTCTGAGAAACGTTTACTGGTAAGACGTTTTGAATGCATTTCTTTATAGGAGCACTTAAACTGTCAAAAACTCCGAAAGCCTAAAATCTGCAAAAAAAAAGTAGAAGTGCAAGTAAGAGGTCTGTTCAAAATAATCCCCATTTTGTGTTTTGTTTGAATGGTGGAAATTTTCTTGTTGCTCCCTTTACTGTATTACTCCAATCAGATTTGCGGAAGCTTTTTGTTTGTGTTCTTTCCAAACCAATTGAACCTAGTTTTTGGGAACTTATTCAGCTAGTTTTAAACTTTTTCAACGTGGCGAGGCGTCGCCCTTTCGTAGACCAATTCAGACTAATGGGGCCTTACAAGCAGGCTACATATATATAAGAAGCAGTCTATGCTAAAAATCTAGAAGGATCATTTCTGCAGACTTCTTTACGGCGATGATGGTCCAAGTTCTGCTGTTAGGCAGAGTATTTTATTCAATTTGAACGATGACAGACAAGAATTCCATCTCCCCGACTAAGACATACTCAAGATAGCAACATCGAAACTGAAATCGAACAAAGCTTCAGGAGCAAACGGACTGTCCGTAGAACAATTCAAAGCAGCTGAAGATGATCTGGTTGGGTGCACGCATCAGCTCATCTGTAAGGTGTGGTCGGAGGAAAGCATGCCCGATGAGTGGAATTTCAGCGTCGTTTGTCTGGTCCACAAGAGAGGAGACCCCTTTAACTGCGCCAACTTTCGACGGATCAGCCTCCTCAACATCGCCTACACGATCCTCTCTGCCATATTGTGCGAGTGTCTGAAATCGGTTGTCCACAACCTGATAGGTCCCTATCAGTGTCGTTCCAGCCCAGGAAAGTCCCCAAAAGTTAAAATTTTCAAAGACCCTAGAAGTACAGATCGATAATAATAATAATTGTTGGCGCTACAGTCCAAAGGGGGGCCAGGGCCTAGCTTGCTCAACAACTACTCGTGTTGTGAGCGCTACTGTTCTCTCACGAGTAGAAGGGACCTACAGTTTTTTGACGACTCCGAACGGCGAGATTTGAGAAGCTTTCTTGAGTGTTGTTAGCAGCTCGAAAGAGGTGGTGCCGTGAAAAATTCGAAAAATTGGTGTTGAGCTGGGAGTCGAACCTAGACCCTTCGGCGTGTGAGCGTCGCACTCTACCCACTACGCCACGACGACCACAGTACAGATCGATACTCATCACTTATTCCTCGATTTGAAGGCAGCAGGCGACAGATCGACCCGGCTGGAGAGGTATTTTGGTAGAGACCCAGGTTCAACTCATACTGTAGAAGAAATAATGGGTGGTGTGCGAATAAGCACCGTCTACATACGACTAACTTAACCATTCGATTAAACTTTAAAGTGCAACATAACTAGAAAATGTTGTTTCCAGAGCTATAGAGACTTGAAATCGAATAAAGCATTAATAATTCCCTTGTATTGACATAAAATTTACTTTGTTCGAAAGATAATCTGGCATTATAATTAAAATAACAACAAGCCTCTCTAGTCAGCACGATCTTTCGAAAAATTGCCACCAGGTGCGCACTCCAAATTGGTTGAGGTCCTTCTCCACTCGTGTGCGGAGCCGAGGTCGTCCTCTATTGTGTTGTCCCAATAGCTCGGATTTAAGGACTTTTCGGGCCGGAGCAGGGGTGTCCATACGCTCTACATGGCCCAACCATCTTAAGCGTTGTATCAGTAAACGACAAGGCGCATGTCACTGTACAACCCATAGAGTTCGTTGTTAAATCTTCTCCTCAAGATGCCATCAACGCAAACAGGGCCAAAAATCAAGCACAAGACTTTTCTCTCGAAAAGATTAAGGACTTCCTCATCCGCCTTTGCTAACGTCCAAGATTCCGCGCCATAAAGTAGGACGGGAATGCTCAAGCTGTTATAGAAAGCGAGCATAGTCCTTCGAGAGAGGGCCAGCGCAGAAGAACACCTCTTTAGAAAAACGGGGGGATACTATCCGGGCTAGGAGATGGCTTAGGAGATGGTAAGTCCTTAGTCCTTAGTCCTTAGTCTGTCAATAGGGGTTTATGACTTAATTGTCTCTTGAGCCCAAAGAAACAGCGATTGGCAAGAGTGATTCTGCATTTGATTTCGGTACTGATGTTGTTGTCCCTGTTTACCGCGGAGCCGAGGTAGAAGAAGTTCTTGACTAGCTCGAAATTTCTGCTTCCCAGTGTGACGCTCTGTCCGAGAAGTCGATGTTGTGTGTCCTTCCTTGATGACAGCATGTACTTCGTTTTTCCCTCATTTACCACTAGACCCATTTTAGTCGCTTCCGCTTCAATGCCAGCAAACGCCTCATTGACGGCTCGCTGTGTTCATCCAATCACGTCAATGTCATCTGCATAAGCAAGCAATTGAACTGGCTTCTGGAAGATTGTGCCTCTGGTGTTGACTTGTGAGTTACGCACGATCTTCTCGAGGATGATGTTAAAGAAGTCACATGACAGTGCGTCGCCTTGTCTAGAACCTTTTTTGACATTGAAGGTCTCGGTGAGTTCGTTAGCAACCTTGACGGAGCAGCGGGAGTTCTCCATCGTCATCCTACACAATCTGACGAGTTTGGTAGGAATGCCAAAACTAGACATGGCACTGTATAGCTCGTCTCTATGCACACTGTCATATGCAGCCTTGAAATCGACGAATAGGTGATGAGTGTCAATTTGCTTTTTGAGTCTTTTCCAGGATCTTCCGTAAAGCTAAGATCTGGTCTATAGTGGACTTCCCTGGTCTGAAACCACACTGATAGGTACCTATCAGGTTGTGGACAAACGGTTTCAGACGCTCACACAATACGGCAGAGAGGATCTTGTATGCGATGTTCAGGAGACTTATCCCTCGGTAGTTGACGTAGTGAAGGAGGTCTCCTTTCTTGTGAACCGGGCAAACGACGCTGAGATTCCACTCATCGGGCATGCTTTCCTCCGACCATATCTTACAGATGAGCTGGTGCATGCGCCCAACTAACTCATCATCAGTTGCTTTAAATAGTTCTGCGGACAGTCCGTCCGCTCCAGCAGCTTTGTTCGACTTCAGCTTGGATATTACTTTCTTCACCTCATCTAAGTCGGGGGGACAGAATTCTTGTCTATCATCGTCCAAATCGAGTAGAATATTCTGCCTAACAGCGGATTTTGGGCCGTCATCGCCGTTAAAGAGTCTACAGAAATGATCCTTTCAGATTCACAGTACAGACTGCGACTCTACTACTAGTTGTCCATTCTGGTCCTGTCAGGCTTCCGTCCGAACGTTTCGGTAAGACTTTCAGACTTCATTCCTGCCATAACACCTCTCCATTTCCTCGACCGCGCGCTTCTCATGCTCCTTCGTTTCCTTTTTGAGAATCCGGTGTTCTTCCCTTCTTTTCTATTCCTAGAGTTCACGAACAGCCCTCGTTGTTCGATGCAGCGTCACCTTACAGGCGTCTTGTTTAGCTGAGTGCGCTTGCCTATACTCGTCGTCAAAGCATGGGTTCCTTCTGGGTGCTGACGTGAAACCCAGCACATCAGTTGCAGCTTCTGTGATGGCTTCTTGGCAACGTTTCCAGTCTTCTTCTATGCTTAGTGCAGGTAGCGTCGAACTCTGAGCGAGTTTCAAGGAGACTTGGTCGGCAAAGTTCCCAGCGATTGGTTGCGATTGTACCTTTTCGACGTCAAACCATATTGGCCTATCTCGACTCAGCTGATCTCTCGATATCCGGGTTCTTACCTTGGCTACAACAGGGTGATAATCCCAGTCGCTGTTTGCACCTCGGAAGGTTCTAACATCGAGAATACTGGAGGAGTGCCTGACGTCGATCGCAACGTGATCAATCTGGTTGACGGTGGATCGATCAGAAAATCGCCAGGTCCCTTAGTGAATGTCCAGGTGTGGAAACCGCGTGCTAGCCACAGAGAGGTTCCGCCCCGAGGCGGATTCCAACAGCCTGAGTCCGTTTCCGGATGTGTTGTCGTGCAGGCTGTGTTTACCGATGACTCCAGCAAAGATGTCCTCCTTTCCCAGCTGAGCGTTAAAATCTCCTAGATCGATTTGGTGTCGTAGCTGGGGCATCGATCGTACGTTCTTTCTAGGAAATCGTAGAAGTCATTCTAGGTGTTGTCATCCTTCTCCTCTGTCGGGGCGTGAGTGCAAGTTAGGCTGATGGTCCCGAATTCAGCCTTGATGCGGTTTGTCATGAGGCGTTCGCTGACGGGGCCGTAGCTCAAGACTTTTTGCCTAGGTCGGACTCGAACAACAACTCCGCATCCGAATAAGCGCTGCCTTCTCTCTCTATAGCAATCGCTGTAGTAGATATCGCAGTTCTTCATCGTTTTAATGCCAGGCTCATCCCATCGCACTTCCTGGATGGCGGTAATGTACGTCTTGTAGCAGTCAAGGGCCTCCGCAAGTTGTTCGGCTTCACGTGGCCTGTTAAGGGACCTCACATTCCACGTGCAAAACCGAAAATTATTGTGCTTTAAACGTTTGCTGGGGTCGTCAACTGTTGATCCGTCCTTATCCGAGGCTTGTTAGGTTCTCTGATCTGTCGGTTTTTTACGTGGTGAGGAAGTTACCCTTATGCACAACCCACAGATTGGTAAGCCAGACCCATTATTTAAACCCTCGGGCAGAGGGGCTCGCTGCATACATTGGTTCACCATACAACGGGTGTTCTGATGGCTATCCAGGGGGCACCGAGCCACGCTCTCTATTAGACTAAAAAGTCCTTCACTTGCAGTTCCCTGAGCTTTACAATCAGTCGCTTATACAAGGGGAAGGGCAGTCTTTTCAAAAATATCAATTCTTGACTAATCTCTATAAGTAAAGTCAAGAATGCTATTAAAAGGAGGAATTCGCCGTCTGATCTGACGACTTTCGGCTAAACCACTGTTGCAGCATACGTTTCAAGAGATCTACCAGAATGCGCCAAAACAAACCCCAACCTGAATCCCCTTCTGTAACAATTCGCATGCGATTCATGCTTGAGGTCCTGAGCATCATCCTCAAGAAAGACAATCCAAAGCAGCTTCATTTCCAGTCCGAGCTGTTGTGCTTTTGGTGGCACGTTTAAAAAAGTAGTCGATGAGTCGCAGGTTCTTCCAACAACTTGACACAGCAAACTGCATCACCCGACTGGAGTATCTGTAATCGACAAACGAATCAATCTCATTTGAGGGGAGGTTGCAAAATAAATAACATTTCCCCATTTGTTATACTCGATTGAATAACCAGCACTCTGATCTCTTCAGATTAGGTCTTCCTTGTGCCGTTCAAATATCTTCAAAAATTGCAACCCAGCACCTATCAAGAAACAGACTTTCCCACGTGTTATGTTATTTCTAGATTAAACGACTTCGCTCTGTCGATTGCATCACAATCAGAATTATCTCCACCGACAGACATCTAAGTGCACTGCATGTGCTGCTGCAATGACACTCAATGCCTCCGTTGTCGAACCTCTTTTTCACTCCTTGTCCATCACCCCACAAGAACCCGTTGAAAGCGCCCGGATACACAATCCCACACCTCATATCAAACCATCGCTCCGCTTTGGGAACCAACAAACTGCAGTTAAACGCCACGGTATTGAGAGGTTGATTTAATACCGTCTTAACCACGCGTCCCAAGCTCGCTCCCATCACATCTTCGACTCCATCGAAGGTGCCATCCTCCAGCGGGAACAATAAGACGCGGCGCACACGTCAACCGCAATTAATGCGTTCTAAATACAATCATCTGATGCAAACAAACGGCGACGAGCAACAAAGAATCGAAATCGGAATCGGAAAGCACAAGCGAACCACTTGGAACCGGGCCAGATTAGATGTGAATTACGTATTCGTTCGGTTTGACTTATTCATTCGCGCAGTGCATGCGATAAGCTATTTATTGGCACGCTCAACAGAGCACATTGTTGGCCACGCGCACGGCAGAGAGGAGCAGCAATTGAGACAACGAGATCCACTCAAGGCTGGATGGAGACCACACTCCAGGCGTGTCGTGCAAATATGCCTCGAATGGCATCAAACGAGGACGACAAATCGTTTGGACAGGATTTTGCACCAATTCCCAAAGCATCGGTAGCGGTTGCCATTTCGGGTGAAGGTTAAGTGATTAGATGACGACGACGACGACAATGAGTACGTGCTTTGTTGTTAATCGGAATGAATGGGGATTGGGAGGGTAGTGACCTCTGTGACGGTAAAGGAAGCAGAAGCAGTTTCTGCTTGAGCTCTCTTACAGCCTGACTTCCTTGCAAACTTCTTCGGAACTCGTCCAGGAAAACCCATTGGCAGTCATTTTCCTCGAACTCGAGCGCGTCCTCCCAGCGCGTGCACACATTCCAGGCAGTCGTTGACTCCATCTTCGTCTTTCGGACCCTCGCTCTGCGCACGGATTCCTGCGCGCAAAGTCCTCCGAGCACACCGTGGGACCACAAATGCCGGCACGTTCAGTGACATCGTCGATTGCATAAAATTTATGATTATGCCATCGCGTAGAGTCGCACACACCGCCACACGACGACTTCCTTGCCGACAGAGTCCAATGGGTGGGCAATCGATGCGCAAAATCTCGATCTCGCCCAGTGCACACGAGCAGGCAACCACCTGACAGGCCGAGGGGGCGGCGGAGCTTGACGGGCGTCGGTAGCGCGCAGGTAATTAGGATGCACATGGCAACTGCTCAATGGCCTGCAGCCGGTGGCGGACTCGCTACGAGTTCAACTTTCAATTGAACCAACGACGCTGACAACGATGACGACGCACGGGGATGCGCAGCAATTAAGCAGTGACAGCAGCGTGTGCAGCAGATAGTGCAGCGTCACGCGTGCAATCTCACAGCACGTCTTCACGTCCAACGTGCACCTGACACCTCGAGCTGGTGGGCCGCGGCAGAGGAATCCTTTCGGTCTGGCATCTCGTGAGTAGACGCGATAAGCGCGGAATCTCGCTGCGTGTCGTCTGACCGGGTGAGCCGCTCGGTGGCTTGTCCGACATCCTCCGCGCCGCGAATCTATGTCATGTAAGCGAAGCTGGCAGCAACAACCCAATTAGTGGATGGAGTTTATGATTAGCCTTATCGGCTGTCGGCTATTAATGGGAAAAGAAGTTTCCCCGGAATGGACGAGGGAAGACAAGGAGGCCTTTAATTGAATGATTGTTTGTTGCAGTTGAGGGCTCCTTTGCATACCGGCGAGTGTGATTAACGAGGCTATCGAACGCAACCGGGGAGTCGAGTGCGTTCGCTAATGAAAGCGCTGCCGATGACGGAATGCGGTCATTAATCACTGACTATGACCTTGCATAGGGATCTTTGGTGTTGGGTGTGCTGAGTCCCACTGAAGGATCAGTGGAAGCAAGGAGGCTTTCGTGGGAAGGGGTCCTCTGTCAAAACGAAGAGTAAGGTCGTGTCAGAATATTCTTTAAACTCATTTTTCGATTTGATGCGGCGGAGACGCTAGAAAACATCATTCATTGGCTCGCGTGGAAATTGAATACTTGGAGTTTTGTTTCAACTTGATGCCCCACATTCGGATTGAATTTCTGGTCCGTGACTGTTTTTTTTGTTTTTAAAGATGCGGACAAAAAAGATGGCATTGGTGTAGAACTAGGAAATACAGTTAATCCAACAAAGTGGAGGCGGAAGTGGGGAAGGACCTCAACCAACTTGGAGTGCGTAATTGGAGGCAGCTAGCGAAAGATCGTGCTGGCTGGAGAGGCATGTTGGTTGAGGCCCAGTTCCACTACGGACTGTAACGCCACAAAAAGGAGAAGAAGAAGGAGGAGGTGGAAGTGTAAGCCTGCAAGATATGATGATTGAGCTGTACCTTCTTTTTTCGCCACATTGTTAACGTTTCTTGCAAATCGAGTTTCATTCACGCCAATAATTTGACAAACTCTGTAACCATTTTTCCCTCTCCAGTACTTCGAAGTACATGTCGTACTTTGCAAGATGGCGTTCATAACCAGATTGACGAACATGCTTGTCCTTGTATTTCTAAAGAGCATGTTCGCCGGACGAGGTTTACAATTTTGACATTTTTGATATCCGTGCCAGTTACAAAGCACACTGGTCACGAAACAACACAGAAACTCCTACAGATTGCTTTTGCGTAGGACAAGCTTTGCTGTGACAGTTCTACTCGTTATACGGTGATCCAGAACGAACATCTGTGGCATCCATAGCGCAGATACCTTGCCCAGCATTTCCAGCAAGATATGATTTACGCAATCTTGTTGAATGTCTACTATGTATGTCAGTCAAATCAGGAAAACGATTTTGGATCGTGTTCGTGTGTTTTTTAACATTGTCCACAGTCCTTTGGAAAGTCCTTTAAAAGACACAACCGACACTGCTCCTTGTCCATTTTGATCCGTTGACAAGCGTTGCTTCCAAACGCAATGAATTTCGAAAGCAACCGTTTACCAGAAAGCAACACACGGTTTGATTCGCAATGGTGGCGTTGCCGAGCAGTGATGCCAAATCTTTGTCAGGTAAAAAAAAATTCAAAAATTTTATGTTTGGTTCCATTTGTTCTGTATTCTGAAACGGTAAATATTTTCGCCATTACTACATGATCAACTGCGAGAAAAACATTTTCTGGTTTATAGTAAAGGGTTTTTTTTTTAGAAGTTTCGAAATTAAGGTTGGCCGCACTGGCGGAAACTCAGTCAGCTGTGAAGTGATTTATTTTTAGTTTCCTTTGGCATTGGAAGTCGGTGGTGGTCGCCGTGGTGTAGTGGGTAGAGTGCGACGCTCACACGCCGAAGAGTCTAGGTTCGACTCCAAGCTCAACACCAATTTTTCGAAGTTTTCACGGCACCACCTCTTTCGAGCTGCTGGCAACACTCAAAGAGTAATAACTGTCTAAGAAAAAGCTTCTCAAACTTCGCCGTTCGGAGTCGGCAAGAAACTGTAGGTCCTTTCTACTCGTGAGAGAACAGTAGCACGCACAACACGAGCAGTTGATGACCAAGCTAGGTCCTCGTCTTGTGGACTGCCGCGCCGTACAATTATTATTAAATTGTTACATGATCCACGGTGAGAAGAAGTTTTTCGGATTTATAGTAAAGGGGATTTTTAAAAGTATCGAACCTTAGGTTGGCCACACTGGTGGGAACTCTGAAAACTGTCAAGTGATTTATTTTTAGTTTGCTTTGGCATTGGAAGAATTGGAGTCGCAGGTCCATCTAGTCGTTAGATGGGCCTTAAAAAAGATTAAAAGGTGACTGTTTTTAACGATGAAGGGAATATAAGGCCCAGTCTGTGAAGGAGGCAGCTGAAGAAGAAGACACAACAGCAAGCCTTACGTATTTTACCAAGACATGGATGTGATGAGAAAAACAAAAAAATTGACGAATACAGCGTCGTCAACAAGGCTTTTTTCTGAGCGGGTCTTCAAGCTCTAGCCTATTGAATGAAGAATGGGAAGAAGATCAAATCTCCGATATGAGGGTATGTGATCGCAGACGCTAGAGAGCTTTGTCTATAAAACCTGGTCAAGCGTGCCTGGGACTGTCAAGAAGGCAGCTTAACTTCAGTCTCAGACCCTTCATGAACTAAGGGTTTGAGACTGAATTTAGGTAAGTAACTTAAAGAAGCTTCACATTACTTTTAATCAAATGGAAACGTCAGGAAAAACTGCCATATTTGGAGTGATGATTATTCTTTAGTGCATGTGTCTTACACCGCTACATTAAAAAGAGCTGACAGCTTGATGTGCTTTATGGGTGGGTAGAGTACTTGGTCCGCAACTTCTTAAAAAACGTAGCTAGCCAGAACGTTACGGTCAATGAAAAACATGATAACTGACGTTTCCGTTCATCAAATAATCAACCATGATGTGCAGGAGCTGTGGTTTCAACAAGAGCACGCAACATGTAACACAGGTCGTGCGACAATACATTTATTGTAGGAAACTTTGCATAACGGCATAGATTCTCGTTATGGACTGACATCGTGCGATTTCACACCCCTTGATTTTCTGCTGCGGTCAGGTCGCTTGTCTACGTTGAAAAGACAAGATCTATTGACCCCTTAAGGGACAACATTGACCGCTTTATTGCCAATACACAGCCACAAACGGGGACAAAAATTCAGCCAAAATTAAGCTTGCAGTTTGGATTACGCCCAAATCACTGGTGGCGTAATGTTTGTTTTAATTTATTGACATAAGGTTACCTTTCGAATAAAGTCAATTACATGTGAATTTGAAGAAGCAGTCCTTGTTTCAACACATCACTCCATAATTCCTGGCACATATAGGGGGCGCCACAAACGAACAAATTAATATTAAATTAATAATTTTGTTAGTGGCGCCCCCTATGTGTCGTAGAACTTTTTTCTTAGACAGTTATTACTCTTTGAGTGTTGTCAGCAACGCGATAAGGGTGGAGCCGTGAAAAATTCGAGGTGTTCTGCCGACAATCGAACCTAGACCTAAGTGTGTGCGTCGCACTCTGCCTCCTACATTTCTACGTCTCTACGGGCACATTTTAAACTTCTATACCTCTAAAAAAGACTTCCTCACATTTTAAATTGAAGGATTGATGCGTCTGAGGACAAGTAGGTTCAGACGGGGATCTATTAAAAAAGGGATTTCCCGCAAACAAAAGTCTTCTGATCTGCCTATGGCGGAAGAGTTGGAATTATAAGTCTTTAATGCAGGAGTTAACTTGTGTACTGTCAAAAATTTCCAAATCGGAAGGAAAAGTGTGTCGCACTCCGATTCTATTGTGTCTTCCTTCCCTGAATTAAGCACTACCTGGAATCTGCTTCCCTCCAGTTCCTTTTTCTTATAATCTTCCTTTGTTTGGGTATGAAATTCCAAAGAATCCGCATGAAGGATGCCGGCGGTTGGTGAAGTGCTTTGAAGCAAAAATTCGCTGAAAACTGCAATCCTTCCTTAAATTCTACAGAAAATTACATAAGTTAACAAGCTAGCTGAGACCTTTATGGGTACAAGTGATACTTGGAAAGGAAATGCAATGTACAGAGAAAATGACATCCCTTCTTCGGAGAAACTTTGTTTGCTGTACGTAAGTGTATTTCCATACATAAGTGAAAAAAACGCTGTGATTCAAGTGGGGAGAGGATGTTCCCAAAAAGTTTTAACTTTAAATGGCTTTGAGAAATTAGAGGTTCGTCATTAGAAGTCTTTTCAACAGACTTTCAACGATTCTCAATACCGACACTAGCTTCAAGAACATCTGCTGAGAGAGGACCAGAATGCACATTTCTACCCTAACTGCCCTATCCGGCGTTCAATAATGGAAAAGGGGTTGGCAAATACTCAAGGAGGATAGACTAACGATCACTTAAACTTGCAAGCAAGCTTTACTGCAAAGTGAGGCCCGAGCGGACAAAATACGTGAAACGAAATTATTATTTCGGCTAAGTGGTATGGGCTTTTCGATTCTAGATATTTGAGAACTTAGAAAGCCAACATTTTGTTGACTTCTAGGCTAAGCCGCTTTCGTGCATGACTAGCTCAAAGCAGGGACTTTGAAATTTTAGAAATTGAACCCTTTTTCAAGAAAATTTCATGTTAATAATTAATAATTGTATGGCGCAACAGTCCGCAGGGGACCAGGCCGTAGCTTGCTCATCAACTACTCGTGTTGTGCGCGCTACAGTTCTCTCACGAGTAGAAGGGACCTACAGTTTTTTGCCGACTCCGAGCGGCGAAATTTAAGAAGCCTTTTCTTAGACAGTAATTACTCTTCGAGTGTTGTCAGTAACTCGAAAGAGATGGTGCCGTGAAAAAAAATCGAGGTGTTCAGCCGGGAATCGAACCTACATTCTTCGGCGTGTGAGCGTCGCACTCTAGACACTACGCCACGGCGGTCTTAGAAAGCCTACATTTTGTTGACTTCTAAGCTGAGACGCTTCTGTGTACGACAAGCTCAAAGTAGGGACTTTTTAGAAATTGAACCTTTTTTCAAAAAAAATTCATGTTACATATTTTTTAAAATAAATCGCCTTGGAACATGATGTTATATGGTTGTCAAATATCTTCCTTCCGCTTTTTTGCTCTTCATTCAATGCGTCAAAGAAAGTGTTACAGTGATCGGATTTAGTTCAAGTATGCGCCGTTTTGTTCGATAATCTGTTTCCATCTAGACGGCAACTTCATAATACCCCCCTCGTAGAAGCCCCCTCCTTATTTGCGAAGACCTCGAGCAGACACTTTTCACAAGCCTCTTTTGAGTTCAACTTCACACCACCAAGGGCGTTCGCCATGGACAAGAACAGGTGGTAATCCCTTAGCGCTATGTCTGGGCTATATGGTGGAAGCGACAAAGCCTCCTATTCGAGTTCCCGTAGCTTCTGACGACTCATCAACGAAGTGTGTGGTCTGGCGTTGTCCTGGTGGAACACTACACCCTTCCTGTTGGCCAATTATAGACGCATTTAGTCGATCGCCTGCTTCAAAAAGTCCAGTTATTCGCAGTATATGGTAGAATTAAGCGTCTGGCTATATGGGAGCAGCTTATAGTGGATGATTCCCTTCAAATCCCACCAAACACACAGCAAAACCTTCCTGGTCGTCAATCCCGGCTTGGGAAATGTTTTTGACGATTCACCGGTCTTCAACCACAACCGTTTTCGTTTCATATTGTCGTATGTAATCCATTTTTTCATCGCCAGTCACCATCCGCATCAGAAATGGGTCGAGTTCGTTCCGTTTCAGTAGCATATCGCAGACGTTGATTCGGTACAGAAGGTTATTTTGCGTCAAATCATGCGGCACCCAAACATGAAGCTTTTTTTTGTACCCAGCCTTCTGCAGATGGTTTAAAATAGTTTGGTAACTAACTCCCATCTCCTGGGCGAAGTCATGAGATGCCATATGCTGGTCTAACTCGATGATTTCCATGATTCGATCGGTATTCGTCGTCATAGGTCTTCCACCGGCTGGCTTATCCACGGTGTCGTTTTTACCGGGTCTGAATCGTCGAAACCATTCCTCCGCGGTTCGAAATGATAGAGTACCATCCCCCAAAACACCATTAATCTCACGGAACGTTTCTCTAGCGGATTTGACTTTAACGAAGGAAAACTTTAAGATAGCGCGAATTTCGGCGTTAGTGAACTCCATGTTTACACGTCTATAGCTGTGGAACGCAATATCTAAACTATACATGCATATCTACGTTTTGTAGGTTATGTTCGTTTTGTAGGTTATGTCAAGACCTTTCAAATGATGTATAATATTGCCAGATGCGAGCTCTGTAGCCCTTTGTACATAGCCGGAAAATTTAAAAGACAAAAAGGAGGAAGGGAAGGATGTTTGACAACCTTATATATTTATTTGAAAGGAAGTCAGTACATTTAACTTCAAACTGCATCAACAGTTTTTCACATTTTGACCACCAGTTTTCTAGACCAGGCTTTTTTTAAGGCCACCTTTTGCGGGAAGTACTCCCATGTTTGATGGAGCATAACAAAAGAGCTTTGAAAGGCTCCAATGGGAAACCACATTTTTCTGAAAACCCGAAATATTCTCTATCGATGGTGCGAAAATTAAAATTCATTCTTCTGCACTTTGGGAGAACGGGTCGTTTAAGTGGAGCAGTCTGGGACATTTGTTGTTTTATTTTTTTAGTTTTCCTACGATTTCTCTTCTAATGCTTGTATTACGAAAAATATCATGGACATGAACCACTGTGTAGTAAAGCGTAAGCCTTATTGCACTAGATTCAGATTTACAATTTTTTACAACGAAAGTGTGTTAATATGTAGTATTGAATGTAATTTTTCTATAAAGGTATGAAATCGAGCTTTGTTTTGAGCCTACATATATTGTGGTGAATTTGTTTTTATTATTTTTTTTATGCAATGAAACAAAAACGCTTGTGTTTTTTTCAATTATTTAAATTAAGATTACTCCGCTAGCCTTAATTCTATATCAACCATTTCTTTAGAGCAGGAAGATCTTACCGCACTGATACTACATTTTACTGACATTCCAAATTTCATCAAGATCGGTCAACGGGTTTAAGAGTTACAGAATTTTTCCGCGATCCTTGCACTGTACGGCGGCCATAAATATACAAGCATTGCCAACATTAGCATAAAAGCATTCGTCCTCGTATGAAAAAGAAATAAAAATTAAACACACACATAAACAACGAGAGGAGTCAGATATTCTAAATAAACTAAACATTCAATTTGACGGAATTAGTCGAAATATGCGGCAGGCATGTTTACCAACACAACGCCACAAAAACAAATCAAATGTTTGTAATCCCCCGTGAAGTACAATGTTGTTGCCACGGGTGGTAACACCAAAGACCAGTTTTCTACTAAACTAACTACTTTGAACAGTTCTGAGTACTATGTGCGCACATCCGCGGTTTTCTGCGTCTTTTTGTGCTGCGGTAAGCTCAGCCCAACAAATACACAACACAACGTGTAAATTAGTTTCTGGCGACAAACACACAAGTTCCTATGACAACAAAATACATCACATAATTTTCTCAAAGCCAAGAAGACGTCCTTCGCGACAACGAATCTAAGTAAAAGCAATCCATTTTTCACTCAACGTCTGGGAGGCCGAGGAGTCTGAATGTTGCGGGAAAAGTTAAAGTCCCCTTAACACCCCCACCGCCAGCCTCATTTAATAAATAACAAAATTCATTTACAAAAAATAATAATTCACGTTCCTTTGATCACACAGAGCGCAAGATGAATTCCTCCTCCCGCTCTGTTCTGCGAGACAACTAAACAACATGTGCGAAGAGGGTGCCTTCAACCAAAAAGAATTTAATTTAAATTGCGAATGCTCCATCGTGTGTTTTCCTTCGGGCGTATTGCGAGAAAAATTTAAATAAATCCTCCCCCGGTGAAGGTACTGCCGAGAATGCGGTCAAATTCCGCCATTCAGACTTGTCTGGGTCTGTGGGAAGATGTCTCACAGCATATGAATTGCCTTCTGTTCTCCTTTCCAGCATCACTCCGAATCGAAGTGACTGCTACTCAACAACAATGGCGTCACAGAAGGCGGAGCACATTGGGCCATCAAATCCCTGACCCGCACATGACCCCAACCAACCACGAACCCAAGTGAAAGTTGCTATTTAAATCAATCACCCATCATCCGAGATTTACTCTGCCCTCCAACCCTGACCAGGGTGAATGTCACCAATTTTCAGCACAGGGCCTGATGTTCAGTGACCTTCGTCTAATTGGACGAATCTTGCAAATCTCCGTCTGTTTGCACAGTCACTTAGCACGATCCTTTCCTCCGATACAACGGAACCCCATTAACGATAACCATCCGCCCGTTCGGCCACCAGACCATCAAGCGCCCCCCGCCACCCTTTCGCCGTCATTGCCACCTTATTATCCCCAAGTCTCGATGGACTGAGGATGGCGAACTTCTTCTCCTTGTGGAGAATCCCCAAAAGCCTACGAGATAAGATGAAACAAATTCGATTGATTTTCAACAGCATCTGGGTCAAGGATAACAAGGATTATCTGCTTTTCCGTCCCTCCTCCCTCCCGCAAGCACACACACTCACCGGCTATTGGATTGAGATGGAATGTAAATAAAGACCAACCGCCGTCGACGTCGCCGTGTCCCCCATGCCACTCGCCCATTCAACCCCCGGACAAACCACCACTTAAGCACCCGCCGGTGGTGTACCCTCTGTTCGCATTATGAGGGTAAACATTATCCCTTGAGCCTTACATTTAATTCTTCTCAAAAATGAAATAAAAAAAAACACTAGACGAACTGCCAAAGTTGTGTGGAGGGGGTGGGAGGAGGAACGTTACAGCAGGGATGAAGAAGGACTCGAGATGGAGGAAAAATTGAAAACTTCACCCAAAAACTCATCAAAGCAAAACAAGGATAGATCCGGGCAATGATAGAGATTATTTGGGTCACCACTGTGGGACATGGCAACCAGAACCTCGACTCGGTTGCCCGCTTAATCTTTCATCCCTCCCAGAGCTGAGGGAAGGTCCCTCCCCCTGCTTGATAGATTCCGTGGTCACAAGGCGAAAGGCTTAACTCGTCTTGAGTGCTGATAATGGACGTCGTCGTGATGCGAGTGGGCTGCTGTTTACCTCTCTCTCTACCTTTGTATGCAGATCACAAATGACTGATTGCGTCCGCTTTTCCATACTCGTCCAGCCTTTCATTTCGGTGCTTCCGTTGTCTATCGCGAGTGCAAGGAGGCGGAACGTGCATTCTTCTCGGCGACAGGTTGGGGGACGCGGACTCTAATTGCCGACGAGATGACTCAGGGAAAAGTGCACTCCACTGTGACGACTGCTGCACACATAAATCAGCACCGGCAGCAGTCGCCGGCTGTGGAGCAGTCGCGCGTGGGTTTGCGTATCCTTTGTATGAGTCCGGGGAGACCATCAGTTGATGAGCAGAGGGTCTGTGAATGGCAACCGCCCTCCGGGCGATCAATTAACTGCCCGCGTAGATGGACTGAAACAAGTCCGCATTCGATCCACACACACACACAGACACCAAAACACACATTCGCACAGAAGAGGACATTCCTATGAACTTACTGCTGGTATATTCGCCGTAATCGCCACCTGTTGCCCAGGGTGAGACGCTCTTGAGGTCCGCCCGCTTATCAATCGATCCCTAATCGACGCACTTAGACGACGATCACTTCAATCACCGCCAAGTTGACAGACACACTTCAACTTAACTAATCCACCACAGATCGTTGAGCACAATTACGCGTTTGTATCGAGCACAGAAACACCGTACGCAACTAGCGTCCGCCGAATCTTCGCCGTCGAGTGTCAAGTTCAAGGAAATCCAATGCCCCTGTGTCCACCCGACTATCTCAGCAGTCGATTTGCCAGAAGCGAAGAAGCGAACGAGAAGAAACGCCGAAACTTAGATTCGCTCTCGCTGCGTTACGGTCCGTTCGATGCGGCAAAAGCCCAACGAAGAAGACCACGACGAGGTCCACGGCCAATTTGCGAGGAAAACTAACCACACACGCACACACTTGCACTACCAAACGTGAGAAATGCAGGCAGCACGACACAATGACGACGACGACGCACGCCCGAAGCCAATTGTGTCTCTCGCGGAGACAACCAAACCGGCAGATGAAAAAAAGTCGGAAAGCCCGACGACACGGGAACGGAAAAAAATGTCCTTAAAGCAAATTTTCACTGACAACCAGCTTCTGCTGAGACGGTCTGTTACATCATCTGACAACGTCGCTCGCGGGATTCAATCTGTGCATCTACAACTTTTCCTCACCATTTCTCGACTCACACTGAGCAGAGGAACGAGCAGCGAGCGGTGAGCAGTCAGAGCCGCACGCCAGCAGCATCGACCAACACTCAACTCAGCCACTCGCTCGCAACCCCAGCATTCGACTCAAACAGAGTCGATTGAGTGACGCACACGGTTCCTCACTCGAAGTGTGTTCGACGGCGTTGCGCGATGTTCTTTCCACTCAAACCTGGTCGAGAAGTGACCGATGTCAAGGTGACAACCTGTTGCAGGTGGGCTTGCAGAGCGCACAATCTCTGGAACAGAGAGAGAGTGTACTTTCCCTCAGCACCCCCTGGCCCACTCTTTGGTGGGGGTGTGAGTGGGGGCACAACCGAAAAGAATTAAATTTAAATTGAACCAGCAGCCTGGCTGTGTTTTGTTTCTGAGCACATTTTGGGTCAACGGATGGCCGGCCCCTCGCGGCGTGCGCGTGTGTGTGCGCGCCACCGCATCTGAGTGGGAAAACAAACACACCGTGATGGGCGACAGTGTACCTTTTCCATTAGTTGTGCTGCTCATTTTTCAGTCAGTTGAAGGGCTTTCATGGGATTGGGTGGGGGGAGGGGTTGGTTACGAGGGGAGACACAAGCGATTGATAATTGATGATGTTTTGACACAAGTCGAGTGTCACTTGATGCAGATGATGCACGATGCCGACGATGGCGTCCTGGAGGGATGTGAGCTGCGGCCCTTACTTGTTCGGGACCCAGGGCGCGGGGATGAGTTTGTTTTTGGAGATCTTCCAGTTGCGAGGATGCGATGCATGAACGGGATTTATGGATGGGCATGCGCAGTGTGCGAAGGCCTGTCGTCGCAGGGGATGGCGGCTTGGGGTAGGCTACAGATGCTAACTGCGTCGATTGAAATTTGGATTTCAACCTTTTTCGAAGGTCGTTTGGTGGTTGTGGGGAAGAGGATGTGGGGACGGTGGGGTGGGTTGCGGAGAAGGTGCATTTTTTGCCTATGCAACTGGAAACGAAGGATTGTCTTGTCTAGGTCGAGGGCGGCATGGGGTTGTTTGAGTGCGGTTTCATCAGATTTTACGGCAAATGTGCAGGCAGTCAAGGGTGGCGGAGGATGGAGACTTGGGAATGGAGCTGGTTAATGGCTTGGGGTTGGGCATTGTTTACTGGAGAGCGTCCAAGGATATGGCACCGAACATAATATGTTTTCACAAGCCACTTGGACAGCGGGGAATGCACAGAAATGGGTTTGGTCAAGTTAGGTCTCAGGGAATACTGCTCTGGTATGAAAATTTCCAGATGACAGATGAAGTCATCGCTTTTCTCCGCAAAGGAAACTGTAGCTCGACAGAGAAACGCATCGCTCAACAAAAGAACTCGTTGCTCAACAGAGGAACTCGTCGCTCGACAGAGAAACTCGTCATTTGACAAGGGAACTCGTTGCGCGTTAGAGAAACATGTTCTTGGTAAAGGAAACTGTAGCTCGATAGAGAAACTCATTGCTTAATAAAAGGACTTCTATTGCAGTGGAACTCGTCGCTTTACACAGGAGCTTGTTGCTCTACATAGGAACTCGTTGATCGATAGAGGAACTCGTTGCTCGATAGAGGAACTCGTTGCTCGATATAGGAACTCGTTGCTCGATAGAGGAACTCGTTGCTCGATAGAGGAACTCGTTGCTCGATAGAGGAACTCTTTGCTCGATAGAGGAACTCGTTGCTCGATAGAGGAACTCGTTGCTCGATAGAGGAACTCGTTGCTCGATAGAGGAACTCGTTGCTCGATAGAGGAACTCGTTGCTCGATAGAGGAACTCGTTGCTCGATAGAGGAACTCGTTGCTCGATAGAGGAACTCTTAACTCGATAGAGGAACTCGTTGCTCGATAAATTAACTCGTTGCTCGATAGAGGAACTTGTTGCTTGATAGAGGAACTCGTTGCTCGATAGAGGAACTCGTTGCTCGATAGAGGAACTCGTTGCTCGATAGAGGAACTCGTTGCTCGATAGAGGAACTCGTTGCTCGATAGAGGAACTCGTTGCTCGATAGAGGAACTCGTTGCTCGATAGAGGAACTCGTGTCTCGATAGAGCAACTCGTTGCTCGATAGAGGAACTCGTTGCTCGATAGAGCAACTTGTTGCTCGATAGAGGAACTCGTTGCTCGATAGAGGAACTCGTTGCTCGATAGAGGAACTCGCTGCTCGATAAATTAACTCGTTGCTCGATAGAGGAACTCGTTGCTCGATAGAGGAACTCGTTGCTCGATAGAGGAACTCGTTGCTCGATAGAGGAACTCGTTGCTCGATAGAGGAACTCATTGCTCGATAGAGGAACTCGTTGCTCGATAGAGGAGCTCGTTGCTCGATAGTGGAACTCGTTGCTCGCTAGTGGAACTCGTTGCTCGCTAGTGGAACTCGTGTCTCGATAGAGGAACTCGTTGCTCGATGGAGGAACTCGTTGCTCGATAGAGGAACTCTTCGCTTGTCAGAGGAACTCATTGCTCCACAGAAGAACTCATTGCTCCGTAGACGAACTCGTCGTCTCACAAAAGAACTTTTCGCCCCACAGAAAAACTCTTCGCTCAACAGAACTCTTCACTTAATGGAAAATCTTGTAACATTGGCCCCGCCAGTGGAATTCCGTTACTTTTTCCTTCGATAGAAAAACTCATTCGCTGCCACTTGCTGCTTCCTTAAACATTTCCTACTTGTTCCGCACTGACTGCACAATTTCAGTTTCCCACTATCGACCTACCCGGTCCACACATTAAAAACCAACGCCACCGTCACGGTCGCCAAAGCACCCTCCCCTGCCGGTCCCAGAAATAAATGAGAACCTTTTCGATTGCGATTGACAACGATAAGCATTCCGCTCCATCCAAACAACCGTCAACGAAACCGACTAGAAACTTCCTCCCCGACACTTCCGCCACTGCGCACCGCCGCCACAGCGAGGGAAAAAGTCTCAATTTCCTCTGAAAGGTGCTCTAGAAGATATCCATCACGATCTCATCTCTGTGCTCTGCGGTGGCGACTGCCCTCCAAGCCAAATCACGTCCTAGATACACACGCCGTCGTGTGGGCGGGTTCGACTCAAAGTGTGTCACTCCCATCGGCAATTACCTGCCGCTCCATCGATTTCTCCCGCGCAGCGCCATGAATAATGTTTTATGGATGCGCTCCACGACTGACGAAAATTAGATGTTCGGGCGATAGGCATTTTCAAGGAGTGCACCCGCACCCATTTCCTCCGCCAGTCGAGAGATCCGCTCGCAGCAGATTAGGGCCCAATCAGCGGCCGATTGATGTGGGATGTCACTCCGCACGGACTCTGCGTAAATTCATCGCCGATTAGGCGAGCGAATCGCTCTGGGCGCCACCAGCCTAAGCACCATATGACTCTCTCTCCTCACCTTCTTTCCCGCAACCGCAGGAACAACTGTCAGGCAAGCGGTAGATCTCGCAACGATTGATGTCGCCGATCCTAACAAATTGCCATCGATTACAGTCACCGTCGTCCGCACAGAGGGTGTGTCGCCGTCGTCATACCGCTGCAGGCATTGTCCTCGGGACCATTAAGCGCCGTGTTTGGCTTACATGCAGGCAGTGCTCGGTGTGTTTGACCTTTCCCTTTGTTCTCGGTGATTTTCACGCGCACTAAAACAAAACGATGTGGAAAATTGACGCACTTAGGGGTTCATCAACAGCTGGTGGGACGGCGTTTTTTACCCCATTGAGGTACGGATGGATGCCGCAGAAGGGAGAAAGGAGTCGCATTGCCTGGATGGGAATTTTGGTGGAATTTCAAGGCTCAGAAAGGTGGGGAGAACTCCGTGTGTGGGAATTCGAGGGAAAACTGTTTGCGTGGAGTTTGGTGACGAGGTATGCGTTGTCATTCTGTAGACCGCTTGCAGGAGCATTCAAGTCGAGGTTTTTTTTGGAACGACACAAAGGTTGACTGACTTTATGGCGCTAGGAAATTTTGCAGAAATGTCCTGGATGTTAATTTTGTGACGTTGTGTATTCTGGAAGAAAACAGATTGTTCGTTTCATTTCACAGGACAATCTGCTTGGACTGCTTTTTCTAATTTGAAATCGAAGCCATACAAGGAAGTCAAAGGAGAACATTCAACAATTCATTCAGCTAACACATTCTAAGTGGCCTACAAGTGCTGATTTAGGTGAATCGCAAAGCGAAGCTTCACGCAAAAAAACTGAAATCAAATTCCGACTGAAACATCTTGGAACTGAAGACAGCTTAGAGGGCCCGATTTAAGTGACCACGTCAAAGACTGAGGTTGGGCTATTTATGTCAATGATAGTCCGAAAATCGTTTCTCCGAGTTCTACGATTCGTCCTGAGCCCCCTTTCACGAATCTGAAGGCTTGAAGTAGAAGACTCTCCCTGGTAGAAGGCAGTTCATAAACTTGGTGTGGTCACCTCAGTTAAGTCCCTCAACATCTTGCACCAACTTGTGGAAGTTCTTAATTTTGGTGCTTCTCCGTCCCTTAAGGGATTGTCTCCTGTAGTATTAACAAGTTTAATTCAAAGACTAACAGATCACTCAATTAGTCCCAGGACACATAGGGGGCGCCACTAACAAAAGTTATTAATGTGATATTAATTTTATTTTTTAAGAGTGATCAAGTTAGAGTCCTAAGGACCTTAGAACTAACGCCACCGTGCATCTGGGTACTTGGACACCTCATACATCTTCAAACTCGTTGGCGGAGTCGTGCATAGGCTGGCCACGCGGCCTTCAGCGCCTTTTACTCGCCCTTCGTATCGAATAAAACGAATGGAGGGGCCTTTTGACTCATTATTTTCCATTAGTCACTTGTGCTGTCGCTGGTCTGCCCGGACTTTAGTTGGAGAAGTTCATATTATTGATGCGTCTGAATTTTTTTGCGGTTCGTATGTCAGTCAGCCCAACTGAGACGGACGACAAGTGGCAATGTGAGGCACGAAAATTTAAATTCCTTAAGGAGTAAGCGACCAGCAGCTGTAGCTTCCGGGATGTCAAAGTTAGGCAAGACATCCGTGTGAAAAAGAAAGTACGTACAAGCTTGCTCCAGCCTTAGACGGATCCACATATCCAACGCGAAAAGTTGCCCTATGGACTGGAATAAGAGGTCATTGGAAAACGGAAGCATAAGTGGTGTAATCGAACGACGCCAAGCATGTTCGATGTAACAGAGTGGTTGCTGTTGGTTCAAATGAGTGTCGACTCTTTAAGGAATGGGTTGCCAAGAGTCTTGAGAAGAAGAGTCTTATCCCATCGCAAGGGATAAATTTGAGCTTCCCTCCTCCTTCTTAGCATCTTAAGCTGATCTTATACTGACTGAAAATCAAACGCAGAATCACGCTTG
The DNA here is from genome assembly GCA_955652365.1 of Eristalinus aeneus. Classification (NCBI taxonomy): domain Eukaryota; kingdom Metazoa; phylum Arthropoda; class Insecta; order Diptera; family Syrphidae; genus Eristalinus; species Eristalinus aeneus. The sequence goes on from OY019132.1 coordinate 42,669,953, forward strand.
CCAATCGCTGTTTCTTTGGGCCCAAGAGGCAATTGAGTAGGACTAAGCTTATTTTTTAACAACAGCTTGATCATCCCAGTCATATTTTATTGGTGGCCGCCGTGGCGTAGTGGGTAGAGTGCGACGCTCACACGCTGAAGACGTAGGTTCGTTTCCCAGCTCAAAACAAATTTTTCGAATTTTTTACGGACCACCCCTTTCGAGCTGCTGGCAACACTCAAAGAGTAATAACTAGCTTCTCAAATTTCGACGTTCGGAGTCGGCAAGAAACTGTAGGTCCCTTCTACTCGTGAGAGAACAGTAGCGCGCACACCACGAGTAGTGGATGAGCAAGCTAGGCCCTGGTCCCCCTGTGGACTGTCGCGCCAACAATTTTTATAGTAACTTGCACGTTAAAAAAAGCGGATGAAAGAAAGGTTTTGCGTGCGATTTTTGGTCCTATTTGCGGTGACGACATCCGGAGGAGAAGATTTAACGACGAACTCTATGGCCTGTACAGTGACATGCGCCTAGTCAAGCGTCTTCCGATACAGCACTTAAGATGGCTAGGCCATGTAGAGCGTATGGACACCACTGCTTCTTCTTCTTTTTGTGGCTCTACAGTCCGGGGTGGACCTGGGCCTCAACCAACATGCCCCTCCAGCCAGCACCATCTTTCGCCAGCTGTCTCCAGTTGCGCACTCCAAGTTGGTTGAGGTCCTTCTACACTTGTGTGCGCCACTTTAGTCTAGGTCGTCCTCTGTTGCGTTGTCCCAATGGCTCGGATTCAAAGACTTCTCGGGCCGGAGCAGTGGTGTCCATACGCTCTACATGGCCTAGCCATCTTAAGCGTTGTATCCGTAGACGCTTAACCAGGCGCATGTCGCTGTACAGCCTATAGAGTTCGTCATTAAATCTTCTCCTCCAGATGCCATCAACGCAAACAGGACCAAAAATAGCACGCAAAACTTTTCTCTCAAAAAGACTAAGGGCTTCCTTATCCGCCTTTGCTAACGTCCAAGATTCCGCGCCATATAGTAGGACGGGGATGATCAAGCTGTTATATAAAGCGAGCTTAGGTTTTATCACTCAATTGCCCCTTGAGCCCAAAGAAACAGCGATTGGCAAGAGGGATTCTTATTTCGGTTTGATTTCGGTACTGATGTTATTGTCCCTGTTTACCGCGGAGCCGAGGTAGACGAAGTCCTTGACTACCTCGAAGTTTCTGCTGCCTAGTGTGACGCTCCGTCCGATACGCCGATGTTGTGTGTCCTTTATTGATGACAGCATGTACTTCGTTTTGCCCTCATTTACCGCCAGACCCATTTTAACCGCTTCCGCTTCAATACCAGCAAACGCCTCATTGACGGCTCGCTGTGTTCGTCCAATCACGTCAATGTCATCAGCGTAAGCAAGCAACTGAACTGGCTTCTGGAAGATTGTGCCTCTGGTGTTGACTTGTGAGTTACGCACGATCTTCTCGACGATGATGTTGAAGAAGTCACATGACAGTGTCTAGAACCTTTTTTGACATTGAAGGTCTCGGTGAGTTCGATACCGACCTTGACGGAGCAGCGAGAGTTCCCCATCGTCATCCTACACAATCTGACGAGTTTGGTGGGAATGCCATACATGGCACTGTATAGCTCGTCTCTATGCACACTGTCATATGCAGCCTTGAAATTGACGAATAGGTGAGGGACACCACTGCTACGGCCCGAAAAGTCTATGAATCCGAGCCATTGTGACCACACAACAGAGGATGGCCTAGACTAAGGTGGTGCACACAAGTGAAGAAGGACCTCAACCAACTTTGTGAGCCAAATTTAAAGCAGCTGGCGAGAGATTGTGCTGGCTGGAAAGGCCATGTTTGTCCTAGACTGTAGCGTAACATAAAGAAGAAGAAGAAGACGCTAACTGAAGATGCTAAGGATTAAAAGGGGATGTGCCTCTTTCGATAGTTTCTTCTCTGTGTTGAGTTGTTTCCAGCCATGTAGAGGACTCCATCGGTTGCGGTAAGAGGGACCAGAGAATTTTAGCTGACAACAACGAACACCTCTCCCCTTTCCCAGGCTTTTGCCTTCTTCAGTAGGCTAGCTTCCAGTTCAAACATAAGGTTCAGCTTGGGAATGGGGATATAACTGCTAATGGTGCCCACCTCCACATCGCCAAACGACGTGCAAATAGATCTGCAGCACTCTCGACAACAGGCCAGTACGGTACTCATGCTCACCAGCATTAGGCCGTGCCTCCAATCCCCAGAACCAAGTCGACTTAGAAATCGTTGCTCGCCAGAAAGACATAACTTATGAGGACTATTTAAACCTCTTTAGGTACCACCTTAGGCACTTCCTTCTGCCTGTATAGTTGATGAACCAGATGATGTACTCTTTAGACTGAGTTCCATCTTCACCCCCTTCTCCATGGGTATCGTCTTGGTATCTCGCCAGGCCGTTGATTTTTGAAAATGTTCCCAACGGACGACCTCCATCGATCATCGGGAACCGCATCAAACATCTCACGTCCACATCGATCGCCCCCAATTCAGTCGTCCCTGTCACCCCGAATGCCCCCGAAAATTGTTTCAAAATTGATTGAAAAATTACGCCTCCTATCCGACCATTAGTGTCAAGTGTCAGTGGCTGTAGGGTGTCCGCCCCACTTCCCGCCAGCCAACACCTCGAGAAGATGCCACTCATTCCGGACGTTCCCCCGACACCCTGCACAAGGCATCCATAAATAAGGAATGCCTGCGGCACAGAAATTTTGCCACAACTCTGTTTACAGAAGTGGTAAATTCCTGTTTACGACAAACACCTCCCACACACACACAGCACCGGCGGCGGTGGGTCGTTGGCGGCAGCGGCAGCAGCAATGCCGGGACCCTACAGATGCTCCTTCGTAATTAATTCGAAGTTTTAGGATACCCACCCCGGCCTGCGGTTGGCATTTATGACTCTCGACGTGCACGTGCTCCTTGCACAGGACCAGGCGCCCGCCCCGCCTGCAATTACTCAGGGGGATATTTTTAGACCGTCTCCGGCGTATTTGGGTTTTATTCTACAAACTCTCTAATTACAGCCGAAGTCGCCGTGCACATACCGCGCAATGAATAAATCGGGAATGCCACCCACGGGAGCCTCATAAATAAGTCACGGGCACAGAGCGGATGGATATCTGCAGCCACGAGGGACCACGCCAACGACGATGAGTGACAGATAAATTCCCTGGAACCAGTGAAAGTGGATTAGGATGGGACTGAGCACTCTAATGGAATTGGATTCGAATAAATGTTATGTCAAGTGGATCATCTGTGGAGGGGAGGCCGCTCACGTGGGCGGACGGCACTCTGGCGGTACTCTGGCGCTCGATAAGCCCAATGTTGATGGACTCTAATGGTTTCCGGTAAACGGAAATTCATCCTAATCGAATTGAAAGTCACTTCAGTGGCTTAAGGGGAATCAAGTGATTTCCAATTTGTCCCTGTAATGAGGAGCCGTCCCGCCGCGCCGCACCCCCAGAGGGCTACTGCTTGCGTGAGGAGTGTCTTGAAGTGCTTTGCGGCGGGCGGCAGCAAGCCAAGATGCCTGTACTTGTGATTGATTTCGGTGGGCGAGATAAAGGAATGTTGTGGGAGGGGGACATGAGTGGGTCTGATTGGGAGGACAATGCTACGAAATTTTGTCTGTAAGCAAAAGTGATGACTGTGTCTATCTCATCCATTCGTGAAAATGCAGTCTTCTACCAATTTCGAGTATGTTGCTTGAAGCCTTTCCGTACGACTGTGTGTACGACTTTATCATCAATACTTCCTCTGTCCAAGAAGCACGGAATCTTCGACTTAATTTGGATAAGAATGTCGTCATCCGATAAAGGCGAGGTCAAGATTTCGAGGCTGAAGTTGAGCAGTGCAACCGCAGCAGCTAGTCTGCAGGATATCGTTGTAGAAAGCACGCCCCGGTCCACAAGAAAATTAAACTACCCACGGGTATGTTTGAGCGCTTCAAGCAGCAGCTAGTCTGCAGGATATCGTCGCAGAAAGCACGCCCTGGTCCACAAGAAAATTAAACTAACCACGGGCATGTTTGGGCGCCTCAAGCAGCAGCTAGTCTGCAGGATATAGTCGCAGAAAGCACGCCCTGGTCCACAAGAAAATTAAACTAACCACGGGCATGTTTGGGCGCCTCAAGCAGCAGCTAGTCTGCAGGATATCGTCGCAGAAAGCACGCCCTGGTCGATGAGAAAGGCAGTCTACCCAGGGGCATGTTTGAGCGCATCAAGCAGCAGCTAGCCTGCAGGATATCGTCACAGAAAGCACGCCCTGGTCGATGAGAAAGGCAGTCTACCCGGGGGCATGATTGAGCGCCTCAAGCAGCAGCTAGTCTGCAGGATATCGTCGCAGAAAGCGTCGATGGGAAAGGCAGTCTACCCAGGGGCATGTTTGAGCGCCGCAGGCAGCAGCTAGCCAGCAGGATATCGTCACAGAAAGCACGCCCTGGTCGATGAGAAAGGCAGTCTACCCGGGGGCATGTTTGAGCGCCTCAAGCAGCAGCTAGTCTGCAGGATATCGTCCCAGAAAGCACGCCCTGGTCCAAGGTTAATTACCCACGAGCATAGATTAAGGCCTGTAGTGCCATGTCGTATAAAGAAAAGAACCTTTAATGCTTCATCAGGAAAGGCACTGGTGTAGTGTCTGCGAGGTGTATCGTCAAAAAGTGGAAAACTTTCAAGTCAACGACAGAGGCCTGATTCTCCAAAAGTCCGTTCAATACATCACGTACGCTGGGATTGACCGAAAACAGGAATATTCTGGCGGATTTTCTCGAAACTACAAAAGACACATTACCTTTTGATAGTTTACCATACTGTCCCTACTTGGCCTAGAGATCATCAGAAGAAATATTCTTTTCAGAGGCATCTCAGCACGAAGTGCTGAAGAGGCCGGCACAAGCGGCTTGGAGGGACTAGCTCTTAATAATTGTTGGCGCTATAGCCCACAGGCGGACCAGGGTCTAGCTTGTTCATTAACTATTCGTGTTGTGCGCGCTATTGTTCTCTCACAAGTAGAGAGGACCTACAGTTTTTTGCAGACTCCGAACGTCGAAGTTTGAGAAGCATTCTTAGACAGTTATTTCTCTTTGAGTGTTGTCAGCAGCTCGAAAGAGGTGGTGCCGTGAAAAATTCGAAAAATTTGTGTTGAGCTGGGAATCGAACCTACACCTTCAGCGTGTGAGCGTCGCACTGTACCAACTATGCCACAGCGGCCACTGTGATGGTATTCTGAAATGCACATTCAGCACAACTCGTTTGCAATAAATTTAAGATTTTTTTCCTGTTGTCTATTATAATTAATAATCCGGCTTTGTTCTTCTTGAAATATATCTATAAAGGCATTAATAAAGACTTACGCAAAGGTTTATAAAGAATTCGACTGAAATCAACCTTTTGCCTGTTTTTCAATAAACTATACGATAAAATCAAAATTCGTTAAAATTTTGAACACAATTTCTGCACTGTGCCCCACAGCACCAATTGCGTGAATAATTGATTGATATGCTGATATAGGAGAGATAACGCAGCCGTGCAAATAACGATGCCATTAACTGTTGCAAAAAAAATACAAAAGCAGTCGAATAAGCGGGAAGATATACTGTGAGCGTCAAAAGCGAGTAAACAAATATCTCATGACTGTAAAAAGATGAAAATTGGGTCAAAACAACAACAAAACTCAAATTCCATTGACACACAAAACAGCTTTATTCAATGCAATCATTTATTCAAAACATTTTATTTAGTAATAAAAGCAAATTCGAAATTTTTAAGAGCCATATGAATAAACAAATTTGGAGAGCAAAAAATTAAGTATTTACTGAAAAAAATATTAGGCCGGTCGTGAATCATGGGGGAGGTTCAGTGATGGTGTGGGGGGGTATGTAGCAGCATCTGGGGTCGGTAATCTTGTCTTCATTGATAGTACAATTAGGAAGGAAGATTATCTAAATATTCTCAGGACCAACTTGCAACCGAGCGTAGACAAATTAGGTTTAGCTAGGAATTGGATCTTTCACGTCTTGTATAGGAATGGTTGCTTTATAGGACCCCAAAAGAGCTTGATCATCCCCCGCAATCACCGAACCTTAACCCAATAGAACACTTATGGGAGCATTTGGATAGAAGAATTCGACAGAGTACAATCAACAACAAGGAAGACCTGAGAAAAGCTATAACAGAAGAATGGTCAAAAATTTCCCCCGATGTTACCAATAAACTGGTTATGTCTATGCCACGTAGACTCAAGTATGTAATAAAGTCTAAAGGAGGACCAACAAAGTACTAAATTTAATTTTTAAGCAATAAATGAGTACATTTGTTGATAGAAATGTATACTGTCTACTCACTTTTGACTCGTAATATATGAAGTAAATAGTTATAATTTTCATTAAAAAAAATGTATTTGTTTTTGTTGTTACCGTAATTTATTTTTGAATAATTGATCACATTAAATAAAGCTGTTTTTGTGCATCAATGGAATTTGAGTTTTGGTGCTGTTTTGACCCAATTTTCATCTTTTTACAGTAATCAGATATTTGTTTACTCACTTTTGACGCTCATAGTATAAGGTTGCCAAATATCTCCCTTCCGCTTTTTGGCTCTTCATTCAATGCTTCATAAAAAGTGTTACAGTGATCGGATTTAGTTCAAATATGATCTGTTTTGTTCGATAAATTGTGTCCATCTAGACGGCAGCTTCATAACATCCCCCTCGTAGAAGCCCCCGTCGTTATTTGCAAAGAACTCGTGTACCCACTTTTCACAGGCCTCTTTTGAGTTCAACTTCACACCACCAAGGGCGTTCGCCATGGACGGGAACAGATGGTAATCACTTGGCGCAATGTCCGGGCTATATGGTGGAAGCTATAAAACCTCCAATCCGAGCTCCCGTAGCTTCTGACGACTCATCAACGAAGTGTGTGGTCTGGCGTTGTCCTGGTGGAACACTACACCCTTCCTGTTGGCCAATTATAGACGCTTTTAGTCAATCGCCTGCTTCAAGTAGTCCGGTTGTTCGCAGTAGATGGTAGAATTAAGCATCTGGCCATATGGGAGCAGCTCATAGTGGATTATTCCCTTCCAATCCCACCAAACACACAGCAAAACCTTCCTGGTCGTCAATCCCGGTTTGGCCACTGTTTGGGACGATTCACCGGCCTTCAACCACGACCGTTTTCGCTTGATATTGTCGTATGTGTTCCATTTTTCGTTGCCAGTCACCATTCGCTTCAAAAATGCGTCGAGTTTGTTACGTTTCAGCAGCATATCGCAGGCGTTGATTCAGTACAGAACGTTTTTTTGCGTCAAATCATGCGGCACCCAATCATCAAGCTTTTTTTGTATTCAGGCTTATGCAGATGGTTTAAAATTGTTTGGTGACTAACTCCCATCTCCTGGGCGAAGTCATGAGATGCCATATGCTGGTCTAACTCGATGATTTCCATGATTCGATCGGTATTCGTCGTTACAGTTCTTCCGCTGGCTGGCTTATCCATGGTGTCGTTTTCACCGGGTCTGAATCGTCGAAACCATTCCTCCGCAGTTCGAAGTGATAGAGTACCATCCCACAAAGCACCATTAATCTCACGAAACGTTTCTCTAGCGGATTCGCCTTTAACGAAGGAAAACTTTAACATAGTGCGAATTTCGGCGTTAGTGAACTATATGTTTACACGTCTATAACTGTTGAACGCAATATCCAAACTAATCATGCATAGCGTCGGCTTGTAGGTTATGTCAAGACCTTTAAAATGATGTATAGTATTGCCAGATATGAGCTCTGTAGCGCTTTGTACATAGCCGGAAAATGCAAAAGGCGGAAGGGAGGTATTTGGCACCCTTATATAAAATTGCCAAATATCTCCCTTCCGCCTTTTTGTCTTTTGAATTTAGAGTAGTAGAATTTAGGTAGAGTGCGACGCTCACACGCGCAAGGGTTTGGGTTTGATTCCCGGCTGAACACCTCGAATTTTTCACGGCACCACCTCTTTCGAGCTGCTGACAACATTCAAAGAGTAATAATTGTCTAATAAAGCTCCTCAAACTTCGCCATTCGGAGTCGGCAAAAAAACTGTAGGTCCCTTCTACTTGTGAGAGAACAATAGCGCGCACAACACGAGTACTTGATGAGAAAGCTAGACCCTGGTCCCCCTGTAGACTGCCGCGCCAACAATTATTACTATTATATGAGTGATCTTCCTTATTATTTTGAACAGCTCTGTAAATCACTGCAGATGCTTTCTCTATGTTAAGACTTCCTCCACCTGCTTGCTTATATCGTAACAGGGCCTATTTCAAAATCTCTACCGAGTCTTGTGGGTGAACTTTATATTTTAGTGGACTTCATGCTGCACTTGTAGAATTCAAATTTACTGTCCACTGTCTGCAGGGATGTCAACGGCATTTCCATCTATTCCCAAGGCTACTTTGCACAATCTCCACTCACAGGCCAGATCCACTATTTCAACTTCCAAGCAAACAGCAGTGTGTTAATGGCAATCCAGTGGTCTGTGCATTAGCACTGCTACTGTTCACATCTCGCCAGTACCTTGCTGCTTGTACCTTGTACCTCCTACTGCTGCGTGTACCAACTTGTCACCCATCAGCAATTAGCTTCTGTCTACGTATGTGATGAATGTGACTGACGTTGAAAATTGCTCTCCTCCTTCAACAGAAGTGTGAAGTGTCTTCAACATTTTTTCTCTCGTTCGACTGCCGAGATCTGTTGACTTCGTAACTCGTCACTGTCGTGCATAAATCAAGCGCCTCCTTCACGCACAGCTCCAATAAATCAAATCCCTACGTGGTCGACGTCAATCCGTCGAACTCACCTTCTGCGGGCCACACGTTGATTCGTTTGATTAACTGCCACAGTGTCGCACTTACCCGTGAAACCCGTGCATCGTGCCTGTGCATACAAATCCACTTCACTCGCAATTGCCAAGAACTGTCAAATCGAAGGGTTCGATGCCAAGCGCCTCAAAAATGTGCCAGCCACCGTGGATATCGATTTCTCAAAAACCGCCTTCGCCTTCCAGCTCAAATAACGGCACACCCCGGCCCACAGCAGAAGTTCCATTGAACTTGAAACACATTTGCACGTTCCCTGTGTCCCCGGCAATCGATTGACAGATAACTCTCGCATCGAGCCGGCACCGTGTGCCCGCAGGCAGAGGGCCCGCCTGAGTTATCGCTACCCGAGCACTCGCTCGATACGTCAAAACATGTTAAGCGATTAATCGATCTGGTACGCACCATGGACACATCTTTTCCATGTTCCTGGGCGTACGTGCGTAATTGCATTCCCACAAGTATCTAACAGATACAAGTAGTTCCAACCACAGGCAACCCGCCTGGCAACCGCCCGCCCAGCTACCAGCAGCAGCCCGCAACCAGTTATCGATTGGAATCCGCCTAGGAGACGGAACTAGTTCAACGTCGTCGACGCTGTCATCGCAGGAGCGGCGGGAGGAGCCCTGATTACACGGAAATTGATAGTTGATTGCCTTTGATGGTTCCTGGCCAAAGGGATTGCGAGGAACGGTGGACAAAAGCGAAATGGGGGAACTCTAAGCTGGTGATGGTCCCATACACCACACCCCCGGTCCGTCCTTGTGAAAGTTTGTTGTCGTCTCGCCACAGAGCCACTCTGCCACGCTCATCCCGAACGTAAACAACTCAATTTGATGTTTATTGTCCGCCTGCTAAATGAATTGCTGCCCATTCCGATATGCAAACGTGGTAACACGCCAAGAGCGTGCAGCAGGACAAGCGATCTGCCGTATCGGAGGATCTACGAACGGTCTGGGCTCTACATCATTCCGGTTTGACGGTGTGACAAGATCGCGCTGTGCGGTGGGGCAGTGTATGCGTGGCACGCAAGAGCGCCAGCAAATGCGCGCTGACACGGTACGCATTCGAAGTGCGCATTTCAGGCAACTAAGTAACTGAATGGTTTTGACGTTCACCCAGCCTAATCTGACGTGTGACGCATGCACGGACCGAGATAAGTCGCGGGAGCGCCGCCGCTGTCGCATTGGCTTTGGCGTCGGGGGTATTTGTGGCATTTTGTGGTCCGATCTGTTGGCGATGCATCCATGTTTGTGCTATCTTAAGCCTATCAACACTCAAATCCTATCCAGCCGTATTCGCTTGACTGAGGTGGCGTCCGGTGAGAGCTAGAGAACTGTCACGGGCTACAATGTTGAAGAAGTCTGTGCGGCTTATTGGAAAGTTGGAGAAGTCTGTGGGGGCTTCCTAGTGGAACTTTGCGAAACGTGTTGAATGGAAGACTTTGGCTTACGAGACTCAAGCTGGTAAAAAAAATTATTTCCTGCACGGCAATGGCGACGCCACTTCTACTCCTTAGCAGAGTGCCACAGCGCAGGTTGATTCCCGTTTCTCCTTTTTTCGCCAGCTGTCTCCAGTTTTCCACATCGAGCTGGGTAAGGTACTTTTTCCCATATTCACTGTTTATGCGGACGTAACGTGACGCGATGAGAGCTGACATCTGCGCACAGGCCCGGGTGACGCTCTTAGGAGTTCTAACATATGCGCACAGTGCAGCGTGGATCTGTGGACGTCCTTTCTGTAGGATCATACTTAACAAAGGTTTGTTCAGAAGTTCAGGCAGGCTTCTGCCCCATTCCCCTGAAAATGGAGCTGTTCTCCTACTGAAAAGAAGAACTTTGATATGGCCGACTCAACAAGGAGTCATTCGTCTTCAGGAAACACGGCTACAGGGAAAAATTGGAACAGTCTATAAAGCTTGAGGAGAGGGGTAATACCTTGAGGAGCACTTTCTTTGTTATTTCTTCGTCTTGGCTCGCTTTGGGCTTAAAGACTTTCAACGCTGGCAGGATGAGATTAACGTAGACTGGTATTTTTTGGAAAGACCCTTTTAGTGCAATGGAGCTCCAGCGCAGGGCTTACAATGCAAAGACAAGCAACTCAAGTTAGAACCCGAATATTCTTCGGGTTGAAGTTGAGCTGCAGTCAGAGTTGGTTCATGGCGTTGTACTGCTTATAGATGACGTCGCTTATTGAAACTTCTCTTGCAGGTATCATCAACGTAAACAGTAGCAAAAACCACGCGCAGAAGAACAAGGAATGGCTCAACTGCTCAACTGCAACACAATCTTCTGTGGCGTAGACCAAAATAGGATAGGCAGGCAGGCAGGCATGATTAGGCAGTTTACACTTTCCGAGAAGGGTTAAGGCACTAAGTTGCCTCTGGCGACAACATTTTGATTGTGGTTACCTCTCCGTTGATTTTGAATACCCGAATCGGGCTTTGTGACGTTGGCTTTGCGAATTCCCAGCTTTTCGTGAGAACTGCGTCTATAAAGTCGGTTCAAAGAGAATTTTTAGAAAATGTTTACCTCCAGCGGATTGCATATGCGGTAACGTACTCACCGAGACCTTCAACGTCGAAAAAGGTTTCAGACAAGGCGACGCACTGTCATGTGACTTCTTTAGTATCATTCGTGAGAAGATCGTAACTCACAGGTCCACACCAGAGGCACCAAAATGCAATCTTCCAAAAGATAGCTAACCTACGTGGACGACATTGTCGTGATTGGCCGGAAACAGGGAGCCGTCAATGAATCGTTTGCTGGTACTGAAGCGGAAGCGTCAAAACTAGGTCTAGTGGGTAATGAAGGCAAAGTAAAGTACTGGCATCAAGAAAGGACACACAACATTGGCTGGTCGAACGGAGCCTCACACTAGGCAGCACAGATTTCGAGGTAGTCAAGAACTTCGTCTACCTCGGCTCCGCGGTAAACAGGGACATTAGTACCGAAATCAAACGCTGAATCACTCTTGCCAATCGCTGTTTCTTTGGGCTCAAGAGACAATTGAGTAACAAGGCCCTCTCTCGAATGACTAAGCTCGCTTGATATAACAACCTGATAATCCAGGTCCTACTTTATGGCGCGGAAACTTGGACGTTAGCAAAAGCGCGTGAGGAGGCCCTTAGTCTTTTCAAGAGAAAAGTCTTGCGTGTGTTTCTTGGTCCTGTTTGCGTTGATGGCATCTTGAGGAGAAGATATAACGAAGAACTCTATGGGCTGTACAGCGGCATGCGCCTGGTCAAGCGTCTACGGATACAACGCTTAAGATGGCTAGGCCATATAGAGCGTATGGACACCACTGCTAGAGCCAGAAAAGTCTTCGAATCCGAGCCATTGGGACAACGCAACAGAGGACGACCTAGACTAAGGTGGCAAACACAAGCGGAGAAGGACCTCAACCAACTTGGATGGAGAGGCATCTTGGTTGAGGCCAAGGTCCACCCCAGACTGTAGCGACACTCAAGGAAGTCGGAGAAAATGTTCGACTTTAAGGTTTTGAAGAAGAGGTGTAGCCTTTTGTGCATCCTCTTGTACTTGACTATCGTTACTCTGCTGTAGATTATCTCCAAATTTTTCAGTGTTTTCGAACTGCTTTTCCTCAACCTCGGGTGTTTGGTTCTCGCCGTTTGCTGTTTCAGGTGGTATAATTGCCTCTTTCAACTTCTTTTCCATATGATTTTCAATATTCTCGATTTTTGTTTGTGTTTTTGCAGGACTTCGCTTCAGGCAACCGGGTTGTCGAAATAAAAAAAATTGCTGCTGTTTTTCGGTTCGCTGGCTTTGGCGTTCCCCACCATGCACTCCTGATCCTGCACCTTCACCAAATACATGCAGAATTGTCTCTTCTATTTCCTCACTGAACTCTGAACTCTGAACACGCTTCCTTTCTTAATTATAATTAGAAGAGGATCTTCGATTTCATTACCAATGTCGTCTGGTTCGTCCCCGTCTTCAATATCCTTCTCAAAGTCGTCTTCATCATTTTCAACACCATTTGCACCGACATCCTCACCTTCGACTTCCTCTTCCTCTCCCTCTTCGGCAGAATTTTCTTCCTCTTCCTCTTCGCACTCCTCTTCACCGTCGCCCTCGTAGTCGTTCTGGTCATCATCCTCGTTATCTTCCTGTTTGGCCTTTTCGTACTTGCTAATCTTGCGATCTACACAAAAAGTATTGTGTAAAACTTTCGTATGTATTAAGTATTGTCCTTCAAAGGCGACTTCTTTTTGCCATTTATCTGGCAAATCTCTATTAAGTGAATCCTGCCTAGCATTGATTCAATCATTAAGCCATGCTTCGATTAGCAAATCATTTTGCATTCGTCGAAGAAGCAAGTACATAAAAGGAATGAGCACTGTATAGAGAATACTGCGATTTTTTAAAGACCTCAAATTTCAGCGTTTTCAGGTAGTAGTTGATTTTAACAAACAACGGTAGTAGTTGACCGCTACAGCCGTGTGGAACCGAGCGATAGAATGTTCCGCAGTCGCCTTGATTTGTGTATATTGTGTATATAACTTAACTCCTGCGGTTTGCTAAGAGATGGCGTAACTTGTATTTTTCCATTGGAACATCCGCTGGAAAGCTTATCATTCCATATATGTCATTTGAAGCGTAAATAACAATATGGTTTTTTACTTCAATTATTCGAACGTTGTGTCTGAAAAAGAGTTTTTGCGGGGAGTTCTTCCTTTTTCTTTTTTTGTTGACCGCTCGGACTCACATACTGGGCCATTGATCGCATCCCGTTTGAGTTCTACAAAAATTGCACTTATGAATATATGAATTTTCTCACAATCGAATTTAACCGAATATTCGGCTCTGCTAATATCCCCGATATATTCAGAAAAGCAATCATGTTTCCTACACAAAAAAGGCAATTACAGGGACCCGAAGAACTACAGAGGAATCACATTTTTAAGCACTTCTGCCAAGCTGTTTGCTTCATTAATTTACTAAAGATTGCATGAATGGGTTCAAGAACATAACATCCTTAAAGAATTCCAAGCTGGATTTAGGAAACATTATTCTACAATCGCCGGTCGTAGTGGGTAGAATGCGACGCTCACACGCCGAAGGGTCTAGGTTCGACTCCCAGTTCAACGCCAATTATTCTAATATTTCACGGCACCACCTCTTTCGAGCTGCTGACAACACTCAAAGAGTAATAACTGTCTAAGAAAGCTTCTCAAATTTCGCCGTTCGGAGTCGTCAAAAAACTGTAGGTCTCTTCTACACGTGAGAGAACAGTAGCGTGTACAACACGAGTAGTTGCTGAGCAAACTAGGCCCTGGTCTCCCTTTGGACTGTAGCGCCAACAATTATTATTATTCTACAATCGACCAGATATTCTGCTTAACAAACATTGCTGAGACATATAAGAGAAAGAAAAAAAGTTGTACGCCTTTTTTGTAGATTTCCAAGCAGCGTTTGATTCAATACTTTTCTTTTACAAGCTTTCCAAAATCGGCGCATCAAGCAAAGTTATAAGAAACCTGAGAGCCTTGTATGAGAATAATACTGCACATGTATGGGATGGAGACTTAATTTCTGAGGAGTTTGAAACTTCAATGGATGTTAAACAAGGTCGTATTCTAAGTGCACTACTTTTTATACTTTACATCAATGATAGAACAGATGATGTCAAAGGTGGAATAAGATTCAACGATGTATCCATTCCCGCGCTGATGTATGCTGATGATATCGTCTTTCTGTGGGACACTATCCAAGGTATGCAATTAATGATAAACAGGATTAACGATTTCTGTAAAAGTTGGAATCTCACTATAAACCTTTGTTAATCAGAAATGATGATATTCAGAAACGCAGGGGGACGCATCTCATCTTTGGAAAAATGGAAATTAGACGGGGAAGAGATTGAGGTAGTAATAATAATAATTGTTGGCGCTACAATCAAAAGGGGGACCAGGGCCTAGCTTGCTCATCAACTACTCGTGTTGTGCGCGCTACTGTTCTCTCACGAGTAGAAGGGACCTACAGTTTTTTGCCGATTCTGAACGGCGAAGTTTGAGAAGCTTTCTTAGACAGTTATTACTCTTTGAGTGTTGTCGGCGGCTCGAAAGAGGTGGTGCCGTGAAAAATTCGAAAAATTGGTGTTGAGTCGGGAATCTAACCTAGACCCTTCGGCGTGTGAGCGTCGCACTCTACCCACTACGCCACGGCGACTACGCCTGATAGTATCCAGATACAAATACCTAGGTATCCTAATATCGTCCTCTTTAAATTTGAAACCACACTTTGAGGAAAAATTAGTTGTTGCTAAAAGAGCTATCTGTTCGATTTGGGAACGTTGCTTCAAAAATAAATATGTATCGAAAGTGCAAAACAAACTTTATTCCACTCAAAAGCAGCTCTACGGAGCTCAGGTATTGGGTTACAAAGGCTATGATGCTGTGGAGAAATTCCTTCGTTACTTTTTAAAGAAGATTTTTCGGTTACCAAAAAATACCCCCAACTACCAGGTATACCGGTATGAAATGAAACACTAATTATTAATGGGAAAGTAAAAACATATTATGTGGTCGCCGTGGCGTAGTGGGTAGAGTGCGACGCTCACACGCCGAAGGGTCTAGGTTCGACTCCCAGCTCAACACCAATTTTTCGAATTTTTCACGGCACCACCTCTTTCGAGCTGCTGACAACACTCAAAGAGTAATAACTGTCTAAGAAAGCTTCTCAAATTTCGACGTTCGGAGTCGTCAAAAAACTGTAGGTCTCTTCTACACGTGAGAGAACAGTAGCGCGTACAACACGAGTAGTTGATGAGCAAGCTAGGCTCTAGTCCCCCTGCGGACTGTCGCGACAACAATTATTATTATTAACTAACCGAAATTCTTTGCGACTGCCTACCATTCTTCGAGTTCACTATGGGTTTGGCACAGATCTTGATCCAGTAAAGCCTCCAATTCCTCATTTTCAAACTTTTTTTGAGCTGGCCAAGACGCTCTTTATCTTTGACGCTAAAATCGCCATTTTTGAATATTCAAAATTACCGTCTGCATATTTTACCGGTTGGAGCAGATTCATCATAGCCTTCTACAAGCATTCGATGGGCTTCAGCTGCACTTTTCTTTCAATTAAAAAATATATGTAAACTTGCCGAAAATGCTGCAAGCTTAGGATATACAGCTGCATTCAAAATAAAAGCAGTGGTAGTAACTAATCTACAAATGTCTATGTTTTGTAAAGTTGTTCTTTTATTTTGGTCTACATGCATTAACTATGGTTAGGTTAAAACTAACTTAAAAGAAATATACAAAAATAACAACAAATTCATTAAAGGAAAAAAAAAAACAAAAACAAAAATTTGATTTTTCACATGTATGTAAGGAATCAAAATAATAGCAGTGCAAGTAATTCATCATAAAAAAACATAGAAAACATGAATTCAGTAATGTATTTATGGTAGAAATTGAAATGGATTTAATATTTTGTTGTAAAGCCTATGTTCCGTATGACTGCCTGACATCTTCGCTGCATTGAGTTCACTAAAGACTGACACCTCTCTAGCGGTATTTTCTTCCATGATTTTTCTACCACTGTCCATAATTGGTTATGCATGGTTTTGCTTCGGAAACAGATTTTTTGACATCCGCCCATAAGTTTTCAATTGGATTGAGGTCAGCAGATTGAGCTGGCCAACTCATGACTTCAATCTTGTTCGCCTTAAACCAATTTTTTTGCTTTCTTGCTAGTGTGTTTCGGATCATTGTCCTGTTAAAACACCCAATTCAGGGGCATTTCATTCCCACAGCATAGCATTTCCAAGGATGTCTACGTATAAATGCTGATCCATTGTCCCTTTGATCCAGAATATTGGGCCTACACCGTAGTACGAAAAGCATGCCCAAACCATAATACTGGACCCTCCATGTTTTAAGGTTTTCGTCGTGTATCTGGGATTGTACTCTGTATTTGGTGGGCGTCTTACAAACTGACAATTCTGCTCTCGTCTGTTCATAGAACATTTCGCCATTTCTCAATGGGCCACTCACTATGTAAATTAGCAAACTCAAGTCTTTTTGTGAGGTATTGCTTTTTTCAAAAGCGGCGCTTTTCTTGGACTGCGAGCATGTAAATTATTATCTATTAGTATCCTCCTAACAGTTAAATTACTAATTGCCAAATTAAATTGTTTTTTATCTCTGTAGCTGGAACACTGGGATCTTCATGGAATATCGAACAATACGCTTAGCCATTCTTGGAGACAGAACTCTTTTTCGGCCCCGAGTTTCGGGCTTTTCTTCATATTTTTTTGCATTTGAAATCATTTTTTGCGGAACAACCGATGATTTTTTCAATTTCTTTATACGTTTTGCCATCGTCAAGAAGCTTTCGAATAAGAGATCGCTCTCCTTTAGTGCAGTGTCCTGCGCGTCCCATTCTGTATCAAAACTGAATTTATTGAGTCCAAAATATAACTAAATTTGTTTGCTTACCTTTAAAATTCAAAGAAAGAAAGAAACGACGAACAAAAAATTATGAAAAAGCAACACAAACAAAACACTGCTGTTATTTCGAACGCCAAAGAAACGACTTAATAAATACCATTTTCAAATAAGAAGACGTCTGGAAAACAACTGTTATACCTCCAAGGATAATATGCATGGAATATATTACACTGATATTCTAGTAATAGAATCCAGGTTACATTGGCCATAACAAATGGAGTAGATCAGAATAGAAGTCAGATCATTAGGAGGATCACTATGTTCAATACTGCACTGCTATTATTTTGATCGCAACTGTATCTGGACATTTGCGAAGGACCAATGTTGATGTCTAAACAGACTCCGGGCACGCTAATCATTGCGGACAATAATCACAGCATTCCAGTGAAAGTAGCAATCGCTTCCAAGGTCAGCCACAACGTGCAAGTGGCGCCATCTTTTGAATACGAACCGAACTAATTATTACCCCCGATAATTCTTACCTGTTAAGAAGCTAAGTTTCAGTTTGATAACGAAACAAAAAAAAAAAACAGAACACTTCAAAGCATTTTTTAAAATAATCAAAAAAAAAAATCGGACATCTCTGCTGAATACGAGCACTTCATTCGATGTTATGTGCAAATAAGTATTTTATGGCAGTTACGGGCACAGCAACTGAAATTCGCCGCTTAACCCTTTTACTTTGAATGCAGCTCAGAGGGGCATCTATTCAAAATACTTTGCAAACGTAACTGTGAGGAGTGCCCTCACGTTGAAGAAAGCATCTTCAGTTGTTACAATTACTTGGTCGTCATGCCTCTCCCATCCAGCACTCAGTCTTGACCTTAAATCTCAAAAGATATACTCAGCGCAAAGTCCCACTCAGACGACCGTAATTCCCTCCAATGTTTGCACCCCTCATAAACTAGATGCAGGGTGTTGCACTTTTTTTTCCAGTGAGCAAGCAGACAAATTATTTTACGGCAACATGGGCGTGGGAAGTTGTCCCACTTGACATTCAGATAACCTAGAAATGACTCTACTTTCACGATTGATGGCGTCATCGGACTTTGCTCTTGAGTGAAATAAGGTGTCATTGCCACAATCTTCGACGTCCCACCACTAATCACGTTTTCAAAATCCTTAGATAGTCATCACCGTCTCCTCGTCAGTTCACAATGTCCTGGGCTGTCGCTTTTTGAAGTACGCCACAGAAGGCGCTACAAACTGACAAGTACCAACTGAGCATAAGTCAATCCACGGGCTTGCCTCGTGGGTCATTGTGGCCATTTGTCAGTTCCTGAGCCGCGTCGAGCTTATTTCGGTTCAAAATTCCTCAAAATCACCTCCCGCCGACAGGCATTCCACACCCAGATCATCATTTCCTTGACTTAAATTAGTGCCGCATTTTTCTCTCGATTCGAATCCGATGAAATGCCCTCGTAAAAATGCTCTTTCAAAACATATTTTCGAATGGGCAGCAAAGCACTGCGGGGCGGGGGCGCGACGTGACTCTGGTAATCGCTGTTGATGCCCCGAAGATTAGTCACGCTCCTTTACATGGCAAACAGCGCAGCATCCCGCTTAAGATGGAAGCAGACGCGCCCCGAGATGATGTTTATTTTTTACGAGCGCGCGCCTAAGTAGGTCAACTCCCATGGCTTCTCAGGGATTCGGGGATTTTTTTTAAAGTCTCTTAAGGATTTTCATTTTCACGGCACGCGGCGCGTTTTCAATGAGAAAGTGTCACCGAGTGTTCGGAGGAGGACGCCTAAAAATACCCTCACGTGGGAATGGATCATTAAAACAAGAGACCAGATCCAAGAACAACTCTTAGTGTGCTCGGGAGACCAGCGTCGGGGCTATTTTTGTTTCTAAAAATATCGACATTCTGCGTTGAAAACACCGATGATGATGATTTGAATTGGTTGCTCTGCTCTGTGGTGGTGTTCCGTGAATCGGTGACGTGCTGTGGATGTGACCCTTTGCCGTGTTTGGGCGATGGGGTGTCAGCACGTGTTAACCAAACAAATGCTCAATTAAAGTAACGAGCAGTCGAATCATTTTATGACTCATCTGGAGGGGGACTTGGGAGTTTATGTAGTCAGTGGATACTCCCTGTCAATGAACCGAAACTGCCGCCATCAGGCGTGGACGCTTGCCAATCGACGGAATAGAGTCCCGATTAGCCAAATTGGAAAACCAGCAACCGATGGATGTTCCGCCGAAGGCATGGCCAACTGCCAATTGACCACAAAACTCAGTTTTGATGGCACAGTATCTACATCCCTTGAAAGCCATTAAGGAGAACTTCTCGGAGTCTGTTTCAATAACGACACCGTTCATAAAATACGCCCACAAAAAATGAAAAAAAAAAAAAACACGAGAGCATTTATTTTGTAGAAGCAACTCACCGTGTCGCCCTCCACGGACGCGCCACTTACCTAAATTCTGGCAAGTGTCCTTCCCCGAGTCATTATTCACGTCACGTAGCTGCGATAAAATTCCTTTACTGTAACGAAGGAGCTGAGCGAGTCAACTTAATGAACACAACCCGTGTGGGCTGCTGCCAGCCTCCAGCCTGACCTTAGACTGAACTCCTCCGCAGAAGAAGCAGCGGGTGGGTTGATGAGCAGCAGCAAAGGCCCGTGACAAGGGGCACAGCCCTGTGACAGTAAAACAAGCAACAAATGGTTTCATTGTTTTTTTGTTTTTCAATGGGGGCTCCTTGAGAATTCTTCAAACCTTATTGTGTTGTGCCGCCTTTCAATTTGTGTGTGTTTATTTCTGCCACTCGTTTTTCGGCTTTGACTGGGTACGGTTTCTTTTTTGGGTGTCCCGCTTTGTCACAGTTGACGGCGCTGTGGGAGTTGAGGAACTTTGAAGGGAATGGAGGGTCGCGTCTTAACCTTTTACGATGATGAGTTGCCCCGCATGTAGCTACTTTCAGGGTCAGTCTGAAGGACTTCTGCGGACGTTGAGGGCGGTGCGCCTACGCACTCATCATAAACGCTTACAAGAAGGAGGCTTTTACGAGATGCCCAAAGAGGGTTATAAAGGGAAGAGCTTGATGGTGTTTTTTGATGGAAGAGAAATGCTTAATTTTTGTGGAGGAGTGCTGTGAACATTTGCGGTTTGAGATCATTCCCAGGGAAATGCATTTGTGACGACCTTCAAGGAAGTTCTCATCCCAAGGTCTTCGAAATGAATGCAGGAAAGATTTCAGCATCGGATCGAAATTTGAAAGGAAACAATGTCTTCCGTGTCTATGTTTTCGACTTTGAAGGAAGCGTACACTCAAATTGAATTTAAAGCAAACGTTGATGACGGTGGCGTGGGTAGAGTGCGACGCTCCCACGCCGAAGGGTCTAGGTTCGATTCTAGCCTGAACATCTCGGTCGCTGTGGCGTAGTGGGTAGAGTGCGACGCTCACACGCCGAGGAGTCTAGGTTCGATTCTCGGCTGAACATCTCGGTCGCTGTGGCGTAGTGGGTAGAGTGCGACGCTCACACGCCGAGGAGTCTAGGTTCGATTCTCGGCTGAACATCTCGGTCGCTGTGGCGTAGTGGGTAGAGTGCGACGCTCACACGCCGAGGAGTCTAGGTTCGATTCTCGGCTGAACATCTCGGTCGCTGTGGCGTAGTGGGTAGAGTGCGACGCTCACACGCCGAAGGGTCTAGGTTCGATTTCCGTGCGACGCTCAC
This sequence comes from Eristalinus aeneus, assembly GCA_955652365.1. Classification (NCBI taxonomy): domain Eukaryota; kingdom Metazoa; phylum Arthropoda; class Insecta; order Diptera; family Syrphidae; genus Eristalinus; species Eristalinus aeneus. The sequence continues at coordinate 42,690,992 of OY019132.1, forward strand.
ACGCCGAAGGGTATAGGTTCGATTCTCAGCTCAACACCAACTTTTCGAATTTTTGACGGCACTACCTCTTCGAGCTGCTGATAACACTCAAGGAGTAATAACTTTCTAAGAAACCTCCTCAAATTTCGCCGTTCAGAGTCGGCAAAAAACTGTAGGTCCCTTCTACTCGTGAGAGAACAGTAGCGCGCACAACACGGGCAGTTGATGAGCCAGCTAGGCCCTGGTCCCCCTTTGGACTGCCGCGCCAACAATTATTAGTCTCTTTATGCGGAGCTCAAATCTTAGTTCTTCCCCTAACCGTTATATACGAAGATTTTCCCTTGAGGTTAGCAAACATGAGACTATCAAGCGGAACTTATAAAAAAGCAATAGAAAATGGAAGTCTCTTATAACCAATCTACTATTTCTCCAAAATCATTAAATAATTTAAAATGCAACGACTTGAAAACAACTTCAATCTGTTCTGTTTCGAAACGTAAATGCTTCCCTGCTTCCCAGTATTTCGCAATTCCTCAGCACATTCCGGGAAACTGACCATCTTCCTCAAATTTCTAGTCGGTTCCATGAATCTAAAATCCTGTTCTGAGAATTGACATCGACCCTTTGTTCACCATCAAAGTTTCACGGAAAGACCACCAGTTGTCCTCCCATACAAGTTCGCAATTGAATTCGCAGAACATCGGCAACTTTTTCTCCACTTTTTTCCTAGAATATTTTCATTTGATTTGGATTTTCAAATTAAATGAGAAATTTGTCAAGGCACATGGGAGAGATGGAGAAATCTCCACAATAAAACAAAATCGAGGTGAATAGGCGGGGTAATCTTCGAGTTTTAATCCGACCGTCATGACCTTACAGTAAGACTGGCTGTAGGGCAGTAGGGCACAGGAAAACGTAGCCAGCCAAAGCACGACTATTGACAGATGCCTTAGCAGTAAGTGCAAACATCCCTTATTTTAACAAAAGCGAGAAAGTGGAACACCATCCTGATTTGCGCTCTACGAACAGAGAAGAAGGGAAGATCACCGGCTTCTGAGAAGAGAAAAGAAGGAGCATGAGAACTGCCCGATCGAGGGAATGGAGAAGTGTTATGGTAGGAATGAAGTCGGAAAGTGCGCAAAAGCTATCTGGACGATACAAGTTTTGGACTGAAACCTGCCGGAATCAAAATTGACAACTTGTGATAGAGATCTGGATCATTCCTTTAGATTCCGTATCAGCGATGGCGGCCCAAGTTGCGCTGTTAGGCGGAATGTTCTTCTCAGATTGGACGATGATAGAAAATAATTACGCCTCCCTCCCCACTCCGACGAAATGATGATAGCAATATCGAAGCTGAAGTTGATCAAAGACGATGGACTGGCGGCAGAACTATTTAAAGCAGATGGAGATGATCTGGTTGAGCGCATGCACTAGCTCATCTGTAAGATATGGTCGGACGAAAGCATGCCCGATGAGTGGAATCTCAGCGTCGTTTGCCCAGTCCACAAAAAAGGAGACCCCTTTGACTGCGCCAACTACAGAGGGATTAGTCTCCTCAGCATCGCATACAAGATCCTCTCTGCCGTATTGTCTGAGCGTCTGAAACCGTTTGTCCATGACCTGATAGGTAACTATCAGTGTGGTTTCAGGCCAGGGAAGTACACAATAGACCAGATCTTCACATTACGGCAGATCCTGGAAAAGACTGAAGAAATGCAAATTGACACTCACCACCTATTCGTCGATTTCAAGGCCGCATATGACAGTGTGCATAGAGACGAGCTATACAGTGTCAGCGGTAGTTTCGGCATTCCTATCAAACTCCTCAGATTGTGTAGGATGACGATGGAGAACTCTCGCTGCTCCATCAAGGTCGGTATCGAACTCACCGAGACCTTCGATGTCAAAAAAGGTTTTAGACAAGGCCACGCACTGTCATGTGACTTCTTCAACATCATCCTCGAGAAGATCGTGGGTAACTCACAAGTCAACACCAGAGGCACGATCTTCCAGAAGTCAGTTCAATTGCTAGCTTACGCAGATGACATTGACGTGATTGGGCGAACACTGGGAGCCGTCAATGAGGCGTTTGCTGGCATTAAAGCAGAAGCGGCTAAAATGGGTCTTGCGGTAAATGAGGGCAAAACGAAGTACATGCTGTCATCAAGGAAGGACACACAACATCGGAGTCTTGGACGGAGCGTCACACTAGGTAGCAGAAACTTCGAGGTAGTCAAGGACTTCGTCTACCTCGGCTCCGCGGTAAACAGGGACAACAACATCAGTACCGAAATCAAATGCAGAATCACTCTTGGCAATCGCTGTTTCTTTGGGCTCAAGAGGCAATAGAGTAATAAAGCCCTCTCTCGAAGGACCAAGCTCGCTTTATATAACAGCTTAATCATCCCAGTTCTACTTTATGGCGCGGAAACCTGGACAAAGGCGGATGAAGAAGCCATTAGTCTTTTCGAGAGAAAAATTTTGCGTGCGCTTTTTGGTCCTGTTTGCGTTGATGGCATCTGGAGGAGAGGATTTAACAATTAACTGACGACGTCAAGCGCCTTCGGATACAACGCTTAAGATGGTTAGGCCATGTAGAGCGTATAGACACCACTGCTTTGGCCCGAAAAGTCTTCGAATCCGAGCCATTGAGACAGCAAAACAGAAGACGGCCTAAGCTCAGGTGGAGCACACAAGTGGAGAAGGATCTCAAGAAACTTGGAATGCGCAAATGGAGGCAGCTGGCGAAAGATCGTGCTGGCTGGAGAGGCTTGTTGGTTGAGACCCAGGTCGACCCCGGACTTCAGCACCACAAGGAATATAAGAAGACAAAGTGAGCAACTCCAGCCTGATTAAAGCTTCATATATCTGTAACGGTACAAGAAAAAAAGATCAAGGGCCAATAGTCTTTTGATTTTTAACCGCGTCGTACATTATATTCCTTTTCGGTTCTGAAAACGAAACCATAAAAAAATCAAATAAAACACACCACATCAGAAAATTCAAAACTTTCGAACACTTCGGTTTGTTTATTGTGTCTCCTGTACAAACGCTAACTTAGCCTAAGCCTTAAAAGTCTAAAACAAAAGTAAAAGAAAAAAATAACAAAAAACTGCTAAAAAGTTGCACTCCTTGCTAATTGAACGGAACCCTCTTCAAGTGGTCAGCGTAAGTCTAGATTTTAAGTAAACGTGTCTTAAGTTCGGATATGCTCTGCGACCTCCTCGTTCGATTGCTCGCGGCGGTAGCGTCGGCGGCGCAGGCCGGAGTATACTGGTGTGGGTAAGTGCGCTCCAATCCTCGCGTATGCTGCTGTGTGGGTTTGTGAGAAAAACTTTTGTGTCTGATGTGTGATGCCAATTTGTTGACGGCCAATGTGTCACGGCTATCAAGATCCAGGTGACTGCGGTGTCACTTTGTTGATGCCTCAGCGCTCTCATCGTCTTGTCCAGACGTGCACCGGCGCAGAGAAGGATGGGTGCGGGGAGGCAGAAGACCTTAAAGCTCTTCCACCTGGCGCTCCTTCTTCCTGCGCAGGTACTTTCGGACTAAGGCTTCGGTGCTCCAGGTGAAGAGGGACAGGAACGTCAGCAGGTTGATGAAGTGGATTGCTCCGGCGTAGCTGGTGGCGTCAGTGATAATGCCTGGTAAATGGAAACCGGTTTAAGCAAGCCTTACGGGTGTGGAAAGGTCGATTTAAACTCACCGATGATGGGTCCACAGGCGAAGGTGAAGATTCCGTTCATGATCAGCTGGAGGCCGGAGGCGGCTGGAAGTCGCTTTAGGGGGACGTAGCTGGGGATGATGAGCGGTGCGAAAATGGTTCGCAAGCCCTTGCCCACGCCGATCAGGAGGACCACGACCAGCAAGAGGTGGTAGGAGCGGACGTAGGCGACGAACCCACGACCGACTGCTATGCAAATAATGCCAATCGAGAAAAGCACCCTGTTGTCGAGCTTGATCTTCTCGAGGACGAACGGCGCCAGGAATCGCACAGCCAGGTCCATGCCGCCGATCAGGGACATCGCTGTGGATATCTGGGAGTTGGTGAAGTCGAAGGAGTTCAAGATGAACGGTGTCAGCACGGAGAAGTTCATCTCGCCGAAGAGGATGACGGTCATGCCAAGCGCGAGGTTGACAAAACCGAGATCCTGTAGGAGGTCCAAGTCGAAAAACTTCACCACCTTCTGCCCGAAAGTAACTGGCTTTGGTGCCAGCACCTCGGCCTTCTCTTCTTCCTTCTCTATGGCGATCTGCTTCTGCAGCAGGGCCTTCTCCTCAGCGCATGTGCAGCGGAACTCCTCCTTTCCGGACTTCGAGTAGACGCTCGTCTTGCTGGTGTACCGATCGAGGTCTTCCTTCTCGCGGTTGAAGTAGTTCGGCCGGGTGAACGCCTCAGCGGGGAGAGCCTTTGTTTCGGCCTGGGTCAGGGTTGAGATGCGTCTCTGGAGTTTCCGTGGGCCGTTCACATCCGAGGCGAGAGATGCCTTGGATCCGAACCATCCGTCGTTGGCGCGCGACAGCATTGGCGTGCATGGCTCGGTGATCTCGTAGCCCGGCCTGTCGTTATCGTCGTCGTTGAACAGGTACTGGCTGGCGAAGATGCTTCGCTTGCGTTTCCTTGCCTGGCAGTACTTGCACTCGTACTCGGGCTCCGGTTCGACAGCTTCCTTCTCCTGGACGGGCGGCTTCTTCGCATGTCGCAGAACCGGCTGGAGGGCCATGCCGCCCACAATGGCGTTCAGGGATATCGCAGCGAAGATGAGAACCGTGCCTTGGACGCCGTACTGCGCGAGAGCCAGGGTGACCACGTGGGGGAAGAAGATGGGCCCCAGCCCGGTGATGGTCCAGGAGAACCCTGTGGCTCGGCGACGCTTGTTCTTGAAGTACGTGTTCACGGCCAGGGACGTGGACGACATGTTGATGCCGATGCCGATACCTAGAATGGAAGCAGTGTGGTAAGCCCAGGACTCAAGGGAGCTGAAGGCGGATGGGGGGACGTACCAAAAATCACAGAAAAGAAGATGGCGTACTGCAGGAAGTTCTCACAAAAAGCCGACGCTATGATCCCGATCGTGATGAATATAGCACCGGTTATGGCCACCTGTCGGAAGCTGAAGCGCCGGAACATGGCTCCATTGACGAGGCCTGTGGGATGCTCGGGTCAGTGGGATATGGTTTGAGTATGGGTGGTGTGGACGTACCTGTGAGGGCGGCAACGCCCATGACGATGTTGATGATCGTACTGATCTGGGAGCCCTTGAATCCGAGTGAGTAGAGCCGCTCGCGGTAGATGAGTCCATACTGCTGCAGGCAGGGGAAGATTGAGAGCTGCAAGTGGAAAAGGGATTAGAGGACTTCTTGGCAAACGAAAGTTACTCCTGCCACCGGTCTCGCTTTTCGACTCGTTCCCTGTCTCTGTTTACTCAGAGACGGTTTGCACTTCCTGCGGGATCACATGTGTTCGCCACACCGCCACACGAGTTGTGTTTACCGTTCGAGGAGCCTTTCCATCCAAAGATGCCACCCGGGTGGGTCATAAACAAATTTTGATGTCGAGTGTGCCGCGTCCTAAAACAACACACTCGCACATGTGACCCCGGGAACAGCTTCATTTCGAGGTGAACGGCGCGTCGTGCCGTAGAAGTGGATTGGCAAGTGACCTGCAGGCGATTCGGAGGACGCGTGATACTCACATTGGATACCCCAGCGGCCAGGCACACGACCCATCCCCATCCGCCGTCGGGAGCGATGAAGTTCTCGCCCAAGTCGCTCTTGTCGCGTCGTTTCTTCTTCGCCGGCTTCGTCGTCTCATTGTACACCTTCACGTTGTTATTCTCCGTCAGCTGTTTCTGGTCCATCTTGACTCGTTTCTTCAGATCTGAAATAAAAAGAGGGCGCACGCCCGTGGAGAGAGTTTAGTGCTGGTCCGATGAAAGTTCAAAAAGCGGGTCACACGAGAGAGAGAGAGAGGGAGGGAGGCAAAAACCCTCAACCAAAATCAGATTGTATCTGCTGGTAGCTGCTATCGCTCGCATCTTATCGTTTTCATTAAACCGACGAAAGCACACAGCCACACGACGACAACGGTGGAGCGTGCCGCTGCTGTGCCAAGCCGGCGAAAGACTCGCCGAATGTTGGTTTAATTTATCCCCGCCGCCTGGCACTTCCCCATCCCACAGATAGGCAATTTGACGGTTCGCTCGGCCGGCCAGTAACGTGTTTATGGACTTGCAAATGAGGTACACACTCGGCGAGATGGGGAGCCGTTAATTTAGCATCGACAGGAATGGCGCTCTAATGTGATGTGACGATAGATACGAGCGGCGCTGGTTTTTCTTTACCTCTCGTTTTTCCGTGTCCCATGGAATTGGCTCGATTTTGAGTAATCGATAGACGCCGACGGTTTATCACGAGGTGAATCAGTGAATCAGTGGATCAGACGGATGCAATCAATAAATCTGTGGAATGGAAAGGTGATTGTCTGTGACGGAGCTGCACGCGGAAATGGAAGTGAGTCGGTGGCAGCTAACAAGCAGAAATAAGAGGTGACACTTTAGGCAGATGTCGCCAAGTCGAGAAAGTTGTTCATTCCTGGCTAAACGGTTATTGTCTTGGGCCTTAAAAGTGAAAGGAAGTGTGAGTCAGGCTGCAGCGCTTAAGCAATGCACTTCCCTTCAGTGGGCCGACTGCTGTCTCTTCAACTCTGAGATCATTTTGACCACCGACGACTGTTTTTGAGCGAAATGTTATCAGAAGGGAGTGCGGTATCCTCGCGATGTTTTGACAGAAATGAAGTTCCAGAGACCAGCATCGTCATCGTATATTTCCCACGAATAAGAAAGTGTCCGCGATGTAAGAAGATTCGATCCACGAACATCAACTTGTCGTCGATGTCATCACACGCGCCATTCCGACAGGAATTCTGTTCAAAATCTCAAATCACACGACCTCGGAGTCCATTTGGTTCAGCAATCGAAAGCGCGCGGCTGTCGGCTTTTGTTTGCTTTGCAACTGAGGCCACAGGGCAGCTTGAACGATAAGCCGCATTTTTATCTGGACGGCTGCTTTAACAAAGAAAGCCGCCGCATCTGGCGTTCGGAAAGCACATCAGCAATTGTGGAGATCCCGGATTGTGGCCCAACATCATTGGACCACTTTCTGGTTCAATGTGGCTGGGAGTAATGTTTCGTTAAGCGGCGAATTTTGATAATCTGCACGCCGCACGCCATGCTACAAAAGCAGCAAATAGTGTTGTAAGCCTTCATGTCAGTTAACAGCCATGGAATTGCGATGGGACTCCTTAAGACTTCTATTGTGATGCCACTTGATCGAATTTTGTCGTTTTTCTGGTTAGCTTGGTGTCTCCTACTGGTTTAGTGAGTTAAAGGAATTTTTAGACCTTGCTTGTAGTCTTTCCAGGACAAGAAAAAGGTCTTTTACGACATCGTGCATAGAGTTCAATGTCTTGAAAGACTAACCTGCTTAGCATTAGACAATGCCTAGTAAGTTCGTCTGAAGTCCCTGCAAAAGACGAACATATGCCAAGGTGGCGAAACAAGGCTTTTCCTCATCCACTCGCACAGAGGTTATTGCCTCGGATGCCCAAGCTAGTTGAATGGTTTTCCATAAAGTAGTGCTGGGACAGTACGGCTGAGTACCCTGCAAGACACGGACAGAGACCAAGGTGGTGAGACAGAGCTCTTACTATTTCTCATCTCGACAGCCGCAACAGAGATCATTGTCTTCGAAGCCTAACCTACTTGAATGGTTTCCAATCAGTGTCGGGTTGGTACGCCTGAAATTTATGCAGATTTCAAGACAAGAAGGGAGGGGGTCGTCCTCATTCCCGCCTCGACAACAGGCTCAGAGTTCGTTGCCTCGGAAGTCTAACCTGCTTGCAACTGTCAGTACCACCAAACAGGTTTCGTCATTTCGCCGGAAGGTCCTGTAAGAAACGGGCAACTTCGTAGACAACAAGAGATAACCTCTTCCTCATCATTACCTCAACAGCCCGCACAGAGGTTGACTCGGAAGTCCAATCTGCTTACAGTCAGACAGTTTCAGACAGTTTGCCTGAAGGCCTTGTAAGAAACGGGCAACTTCGAAGACAGCAAGAGATGGCCACTTCCTCATCGTCACCTCAACAGCCCGCACAGAGGAAACCGAACCTGCTTGAATTGTTTCCCATCTGAAAGTGCCGGGTTAGTACGCCTGAAGTTTATGCAAGGGACGGGCAACTTCAAAGACAGCAAGAGAGGGTCTCTTCCTCATTCCCGCCTCGACAACACGCTCAGAGATCGTTGCCTCGGAAGCCCAAATTGCTTGCAACTGTCTTACTGTTTCCGACAGTTCACCGGAGAACAGTCGCCCTGCAAGAAACGGGCAGCTTCCACGGCAGGAAAAACGGTCTCTTTGGCCCGTGAAAGACTGGATTAAGGTCAAAACTTATCACTGTCGATGGCAACTTTAAGTAATTTTGCTTTCTCCTGCTTGAATGGGAAAACGAAGCACTTTCTGTCTATCCATCGACTGCAGTTCCGACCTCTATCCAGCTGATTCACTGTCTCCGTTGAGGCCCAGAATGCCTAAATGCTGAACTGCTGAGATAGATGGTTTAAGTGCCTGATACCTTACCAGAGGTGCTCTTAGAGCTCAGACGCTCATCGTCCATGTAAAGCACCGCCTTCGGCTTCACTGACTGAAAGCCAACCTTATGAGCGGTTCTAATTTTTGCCTGTAGAGCATTGCAATTATCGTGAAGACGGCGTCTGAAGGATATACTGGGCAAGGTGGCAAGAGCTACCCTCCAGAATGCAGCAGTCTTAAGTTTGGAATCGAAATCGGAACTGATTTCAAAGTCCTTAAAATTTAGCCTTTTGAGAAATCTTCCCGTTTTTAATGTGCCTTCACAGAACCCAACGAATGCTGTCCCTAACCCTGAAACCGCCTGGGTGGCTTCCACCTTCCCATGGGTTTCGATGAGCAACAGATGTAACATAGTCATCTGCATGCATCCAGAGCAGTCGATGGAAAAGCTCAAAGTGCCCCTAAGGCGCATGGCAGCACCTAAACGTAGCGCTAACTGCGTGTACATCCAGCTTAGATAAGATCGAACCACACACCCTACCCAGTGTATGTACGTCCTGAAATAGGACCACGGTCGCCGATTTGAATATCAATTCTTCATTTTCTTTTTCCCTCGGTGGATAAACTTGAGACAGCTTGTATGGGCGCGAAGAGAGCACGCGACTAATGTCCACCTTTCCCACTTGTTCAGGTCCCTTAGAGGTGGTTCCATGTCTTGCTAAGTCATGGCATATGACGCCAGTTTTCAGCCAGTGCATTGAGTTACCTTGGAAACACGTTTACCACAAGAGTTAATAGCAGCGGAGAAGGTACACAACCTTGAGGTATTCCTTTGAAAAAACTTTTTCGGTCTTCATTGCCCAATATCTGAAGAGGCAACCATTACATACTTCTTGCTGTCACGAGTTTTCTCAAAACTATGACTGATGTCAACAGAGTCACAGTGCGATGCTGACTTCTAGACCCAGGTGTTGAGTTAACTAGTTCAACTGGAGATTGCATTCTGCTGCAATAAGAAGTTAGGAGACAATACGGCCTGACCATGTGTTGGACCCCCTTGTGGCAGTTATGCTGGCGATCTTAGGGCTGCTGGATATGTCCCACAGATTCTTCGGGCAAAGTTTCCTTCATACGGTAATTTATCTCCTCTCTAGCAAGCTGTCGAGTGACAGGGATGAAGGAAATTCGCAGAAAAATTCAAATGACAGACTCCCCGGTTCAACCATTACGAAACGAAAAACGCAGACCCAGTGCGCTGCATCCCAAAAACGAGAAAAAAAAAGAAAGCCCCTGCGGTATGTAAATCCCAGTCCCCCTCGTTCTCACGTAATAAAATCTAGCATCAAAAGGACTAAGCAGAATTCCCCTTGCATCCTCAACTGGGATTTCCCCCCGGAAAAGGGCGCATAATTCACTCCACGTCTGTATCTCCCAAAGGATTAACGCCGAACTCATTCATTATGACTAATCATCCCCGACTCCGACTGCCACACAAATTATGCGCCCACACGCGACCAGCTTCACTGAGATACAGGTACTCGCCGACAGGTCGTGCGGACGGTGTTCGATTTCAAATCCGCTCAAAGCCGATTCCGTCCCAAAAGTCACGTAGCGCGGTGTCTAATCACGTGCTTAATTGCGACTTATTTTTGTCAGAGAGAGAGAGAGAGGGAGAAGAAAAACACAAATACAACCGACAGCACACGCCTTGCGTGCCCCAGGCGTAGTGGAGATTAGATTAAATGCTTGACAAAGTCAAGTTCTCCCGCCAGAACAAGGGAAGTCGAGATTCATGTCAGACATCGCTCACTATCCGAATCTTCTTCGTGGAATTCACGGAAAAACCCCCGCAAAGCCCACGGAGTTCCAAGAACAATCCCGCTCAATGCAAATGCAACACCGCCAGAGCGCTGTCGATGTAGCACCGATCGTATCTCCCGCCGCGGCAGTCGGCCGATTTTATGAGCACTGAAACGTGTCTGGGTCACAGTTATCCTACGAAAGCCGGAGGATTAGAGCTCGGGCAAGAGATTCATGTCGACAGCTAGTGCTCGTGTCATGAATGGATTCTTTATGAGAGCGTTGTCCGTCTCCCCGGCCCTCTCAGCCAGTCGCTTGTTTGGTCAGGCCTTAGACACGGGAGGAATCTTGTTCTGCACCCAGACCCAATTAGGGTTACACCTGCAAATATTGGAGCTGGTTCGGCGTTTGTGTGCTCTTGTCTCAAGCGAGTCGTTGATCTTGGCGGTGGCTGTGTAGGTGCGCGGGGCGCAGTCAAGGAGTCATGTCAGAAGTCTAGGTGTGTGTACATTAAGACTTGGGCAAATATTTTCTTTCAGAAATTCCCTTCCACAGCACTTCACCATCAAGTTGGGTGTGACCCGAAATGGAAGCCCTATGGTTGTCAACTGCCAGCGACGAATGATGGAGGGACCGCCGCGTGCAACAAACTTGCACTGGCGTTGATGGTGATGGAGTGGCACTTCAAATTGGCACTGAATTGCAGACATGAGCTGCAATTTGGCTACAATTTGAGCGAGGCGCCCACTTCAGTGTTTGCTCAACAGCGAGGCGTGCGATCAGCAACTTTGTAACATGTGAGTATTGATTACGGCTTTCCTCAGTGATGATCTCGGTCGCAACCTACATCGTGTTCAATTTCCCATTTAAACCAACGTCGCTAGGGCGAGGGGCAGGAATGTAGACTGACGAGCTTTCACCGATCTTCGGTATGATCCCGATTGATTGAGAATTTCTGGTGCCCACCGATTCTTTTCCGGGTCCACGTGTAGAATGTAACTAGATCGGATCTGACGTTAAGAGCACGATTGATTGAGAATTTTTGGTGCCCGCCGATTCTTTTCCGGGTCCACGTGTGGAATGCAACTAGATCGGATCTGACGTTAAGAACACGATCGCCTGCTACGTTTTTTGAGATAATTTTTAGAATTGGTTCAGAAATCTTTTTGAACGACCGGAAGGGCTCAGATTCCGTCTGTTGCAATGTGGTTTGTTGTTGCTTTCTGATCGTTGCTGCGCTGATCGGCTTATGCGAGTGGCATCGCTGGGAATAGCTCGAATCAAGATAAGTTCACTCAATGGCACTACAGTGTTGTGTTGTGATGCTTGAAAGCGAAGGCTTGCTAGGCTACGACGCACAGTGGTGCCCGAGGGGAAGAAAATAAGTAAAATCAAATAATTTTCTCGGCAAAGGTCCACCGCGGACTGTAGCGCCACAAGAAGAAGAAGTTGCATTAGTTTTTCGATTATACATATTTCAGAACATAGAAAGCCAAAACTTTGTTGACGTCTAATGAGCCGTTTCTTTGTTCGACTAGCTCAAATTTGGAATCTTGACATTTTTAAAATTAAAAGCTTTTTTTCAACATAGTTCGATGTGGCATATTTTCTAAAAGAAGCCACCTTGGAACATGACGTCAAATTTATTTGAAAGGGCGTACACCTAGCCTTCAAATCGCATTAACAGTTCTTTCATTTTGAACACAAATTTTGCAGAACAGGCTTTTTATTAAGGCCACATTTTGCGGAAAGTACTTCCATGTTTGGTGGAGTATAACAAAAGTGCTCCTAAAGGCTGTAATGGGAAACCACATTTTTCGGAAAGCCTCAAATATTCTCCTTCGATGATACAAAAATAAAAATTCTCTCTTCTGTACTTTGGGAAAACGAGTCGTTTAAGTGGAGCAATGAGCATTTTCGGTATTTTCTTTTAAATATTCCTACGATTTCTCTTCTAATGCTTGTATTGCGAAAATATCATGGGCACGAACCACTAAGTAGTGAAGGGCAAGCCTTGTTATATGAAGATTGCCTTTTATATTTCGGGATTGGGCAACACTAGTGTTGCAATCTGTCAACCGGCAGCTTTATCATAAGGTTTAACATTTTTGATGTTATACGTACTCAGATCGACATACGAGCGCTATTTGTGCTGTTTACAGTAAATTAAAAGATTCACCTCGCCAAAAAAATGGAATTAAATCGGGAAAATTTTCTTGCGATTATTTTTTTACAACTTTCGACGTGGATAAACTCAACAACAGTGCATCGATGAATTTAATTCAATTTTTGGCGATGAAGCTCGATCAAGGACCAGTGTTTATCGATGGTATGGTAAATTCAACCGAGGTCGTAGTTCACTCAAAGACGAATTTCGTGAAGGTCGTCCAAAATCAGTTGTTGTTCCGGAAACCATTGACACTGTGCGCCAACTGATATTGTAAGATCGTCATGTGACCTATCGAGAGATTGAGGCAACTTTAGACATTAGTGGGACCACCATACATTCAATATTGTATGAACATGACCGTCAAAAAAAATTGTTCGCGTTAAATCCCTCACAATTTGTCAATCGCTCAAAAGAAGGCTCCTATCGTTTAGTCGAAATAAATGCTCCAAAGACACGATCGAGGTGCTTCGAAACACGTCTATGACATAGAGACAGGTGATGAATCGTGAATTTACGCGTATGAGCCCGAAAGTAAACAGCAGTCGACTGTATGGGTGTTTCAAATTGAGCCAAATCCAACAAAAGTTGCTCGTGCACGAAGCACTTCAAAGCAAATCGTCGCCTGTTGTTTCAGAAAAACTTAACATGTCGCAACCGCACCACTAGATCAACGCAGAACAGTCAATTCTGAATGGTACACAACCATTTGCTTGGCAGTTGTCTTCCAAGAAATCAGGAAAACCAACCGCCGAAGACGGATCACTCTTCACCACGACAATGCGAGCTCTCACACATCGGTTCAAAGAACTGCATTTTTGATCACTGGAAACATCGATTTGATGAGTCATCCGCCGTATAGTCCTGACTTGACACCGAACTACATCTTTTTATTCCCGTACGTAAAAAATAAAATGAGAGGTCAACGTTTTTAGTGACCTGAAGAAGCAATTGATGCGCTCAGAATGCATGTTTTGGAGATACCTCAATCAGAGTGGCAAAAGTGCTTCGACAATTAGTTCAAACGCATGCGAAAGTTTATAGATCTTAATGGGGAATATTTTGAAAACCAATAAAGCTATTTTCGATGATAAATATTTGTTTTTCTTCTCTAAAAGGCAACCCTCGTACATCTTGAGATAAGTTTTTTAAACCCTTCAAAAATTAATTTGCAAAATTCCCATTTATTGAGTTCTTCATCATCCGAAAACCTTTTGCCCCGAAGATATTTTTTCAAATCGGGAAACAGGAAATAATCACTAGGGGAAGGTCTGGACTAAAGGGTGGGTGCTGGTTATTCTTCGAAACAATCTCGCGCAGCAGCCTTGGAAACTCGCGCCGTGTGAACAGGAGCGTTGTCATGAAGAAGCAACACACCCGCTGAGAGTTTACCCCGTCTTTTCTTTTTAATTTCCTCCCGCAAATTATGCAAAGTGGAAGCATATGATGTGGCTTTGATGGTTTCACCTTTTACTATATTCAAAGAACAAGATTCCGTTTGAGTCGCCAAAAACTGGCCATGAGCTTCCCGGCAGACTTTGAAATTCTTCGGGGGGTCTGTTCCTTTTATGTGCCACTGCATGGACTCTTGTTTGCTTTCAGGGTCATAGTGGTGAACCTATGTTTCGTCCCCAGTAACAATTCGATCCATATCACCGTCCGCGTTCTCACACCTCAAAAAGCTCTCTACAGCATGCGATTCTCACTTTTTTTTGAGGCGCTGTGAGCATTCGTGGCACCCACCTTGCACTGACCCTTGAAATGTTAAGATGGTTTTGAAGAATGGTGTGAATGGTATCAGTTGAAAGCTTGGTGATCTCTACCATCATTTTCACCTTTATTCGGGCATCCTCAAGAACACGTTTTCAACTTCTTTGATGCAATCTCCCGTACAAGCAGTAGCCGGGGCGCCGGATCGGGGGTCGTCTTCAATGCTCTCTCTGCCTCTCTTGAACTCACTTGACCACTTTTGCACAGTTCATAACGAAAATGCGGAACCCTGGTAAACAGCCACCATCTGTTCATGAATATTTTTTTTTTACTTTTTCTTTGCTCAGTGAGAAATTTATTTACAGCGCGATGCTCAATTTTCACCATCATCGTCTCAGTCGCCATTATGATTCTGTTTAATTACAGATAAAACGCGAATTATTAATTACATTTGTATGAAATTTTACATGAATGCACTAAAATAATAGTATTTCTTGATAAATAAGTCAGTTTATACATATAACCGCAGCTTCACCCCGATAATAATAATAATTGTTGGCGCTACAGTCCAAAGGGGGACCAGGGCCTAGCTTGCTCATCAACTACTCGTGTTGTGCGCGCTACTGTTCTCTCACGAGTAGAAGGGACCTACAGTTTCTTGCCGACTCCGAACGGCGAAATTTGAGAAACTTTCTTAGACAGTTATTACTCTTTGAGTGTTGTCAGCAGCTCGAAAGAGGTGGTTCCGTGAAAAATTCGAAAAATTGGTGTTGAGCTGGGAATCGAACCGACACCCTTCGGCGTGTGAGCGTCGGACTCTACCCACTACGCCACGGGGACCGCTTCACCCCGATAACAAGAATATATTTAAGCTCCTCGTAGTATCAACTTTAAATTCCATCGATGATTTCCAGCAAAGAATGTGATACTGTTCAGCTTGTTTGGGTGATTCTAAAACAGTGCCACATGATGTCGGTAAATGGAAAGTAGGAATTTTGTGTACTCCGGTGTAGAGTGAAAAGTTCGATTTTTGCGGGGGGCCACTCCTGTTTGAGACAAATGCGAAGCCAACTGCATCCAGAAGTATCCATGATCAGCAGCAGTTCACTTACATTTGATACCCTGGTTCTCGTTTTGGCTCATTTCTAAACTTGAATAAATCTAAACGAGGATTAAATCTTAAGACGTCGTCTTTCAAATATGGAGTGGCAGAGAGTAACCAAATGTAAGGAACGTCGTGGCCGCCGTATTGTAGTGGGTAGAGTGAGACACCCACACACCGAAAGTTCCGGGCTCGTTTCCTGGACTTAACTTCCTTCTTCTTGTGGTGTTACAATCCGGGGCGGACCTTGGCCTAAACTAATGTTACGGATCTTGTCCGAACGAAGTATGAACCATAAAATAGTTTATATATATATATGTTTATTTAAAACAAAGTTTTACAATATTTAATTTCCGGGTGAGACACGACCAAGCTGATTCACACTCGTAGAGAGAAAAGGAACTGTCATAGCTCCGCTGACAGCAGTGAGTCCGGAATTCTTGTAGTTCGGCGGGTACGTTCAAAGATGTTTATTGTGGTACACCACAGTACTCCTCCCTCAAGAAAGAGCAAAGCGTACCGGTGGTTTACTTATCCTTCCAGCACGTGTAGTACGAACTTTGTCAGGGAGGTCATCGCTGTTGAGCACGGATTTCGGGGTGTCTTTTTCTGTTGACGAAGTAGCATCCTCGAGACTGTAGGACGGTTTCAAACGTTGGATGGACACATATACGTCCCTAGACGGCATAGCCAGTTTGAAGGCGTGCGGCTGGCGATCCAAGACTGCATACGGGCCGGAGTAGGGCGGTTTTAGTGGCCTTTGTGTACTGTCGACACGCACATATACGTGGGAAGCGTTGTCCAGGTTCTTGGGAATGAATATGGGTTTCGTTTGGTACCTTGAGAATGTAGGAGATGTCCTCTGAAGAGTCTCCCTAAGCTCCTGAAGAAACGCTATAGGCTCCCGAACAAGTTTGTTGCTACGTTCAGCTAGCAGATCGCCTGGTAGTCGTAGTTCAGTGCCGTACACAAGCTGAGAAGGAGAGGTACCTGATTCGTTGATCATTGCCCGAAGCCCAAGGAGAACAGCAGGAAGCGCCTGAAGCCAGTTTTTGGGTAGATGAGTGATGAGTGATGTCTTCAGTTTTCGGTGCCACCGTTCCACAATACCATTTGCTTGCGGGTGGTATGCGGTGGTATGAATGCGGTTGCATCCGATGAGCTCAGTGAACCTCTTAAATAAGACAGATTCGAACTGCCGTCCTTGATCCGTAGTAAGCCGGACGGGGCAGCCAAATCTGGAAACCCAATGTTGGAAGAATGCGTCGGCTACAGTAGTTGCTTGCATATCTTCGATTGGTATGGCTTCCGGCCAACGCGTCGCTCGATCTATGCAAGTCAATAAGTAACTGCGGCCCAAAGATGGTGGAAGTGGTCCGACGATGTCAATGTGCACATGTTCAAACCTCCCTGCGGTAGGAAATGCTCCCAGTGGTGGTGATGTGTGTTTGTAAATTTTGCTCCGCTGGCAGGCCGAACATGTGCGAACCCACTTGGCAATATCCGAGTTCATACTTGGCCAGAAGAAACGGATTGCGATTGTTTTTCTTGAAGCTCGCACCCCGGGATGACAAAGATTATGAACGGACTGGAACGCTGCTTGTCGATATGACGGAGGTATGTATGGACGAGCGCGTCCCGAAGATGTTTCGCAAACTACAGCAGTACATGAGCCTGGAAGAACAAGCTTGTCGAAAATAAGCTTAGGGTTACCTGCTTTAATTCTGCCTAGCTGCGGGTCGTTGATTTGTTCTTTTGCGATAGCTCCGTAGTCCAGTTCTGAGGAGCTGTCGATGGCTGCTATCCGTGATAGGGCGTCTGCGGCTGCGTTGTCCTCGCCTTTGATATGCCGAATATCTGTCGAGAACTGTGCTATATATTCCAAGTGTCGTTGACGTCGTGGTGTTTCAGCGGGTGATGGAGCGTTTTTGAAGACGAAGGTCAACGGCTTGTGGTCGGTAAAGATTGCGAATTCTCGACCTTCCACAAAGCGTCGGAAATGTTGAATCGCCAGCTTAATCGCCAAAAGTTCCCGATCGAAAGTGCTGTAGCGCTGTTGCGCTGGCGTCAATGATTTAGAAAAGTACCCGAGCGGTTCGGGTTTTCCTTGAATGACTTGAAGAAGCACAGATCCGACTGCGGTATTTGATGCGTCACACATCAGCCGTAGTTCCGCGTCTGGGAGGGGGTGGGTGAGTGAAACAGCTTCCATGAGTGCGGCTCGACAACGTTGGTAGGCGGCTTGTGATCTTGAGGTCCAAGCGAGAGGCGTGTTGTTCCTCTTGTTGACGCCCTGTAGCATTTGGGTGAGTGGTGCCTGGTCTGCTGCTGCATGTGGTAGGCTCGAACGGAAGAAATTGATGGCTCCTAAGAAGCGACGTAATTCTGCTACAGTTGTAGGTTGCGGAAACTCGGTGATGGCCTTGATGGTGTTTGGTGGTGGTCGTATACCTTCTCTATTGATGTGATATCCCAAAAACACTAGCTCCGTCTTGCCAAACTCGCACTTTTCCAGGTTGACGGTAATGCCATTTGACTGTAGCCGCTTAAAGACTTCTTCCAGGTGTTTGTAATGCTCTTCCGGAGACGAGGATGCAACAAGTAAATCGTCGATGTAGGCAAATGTGTACCCTAAGTTGCCGAATATGGAGTCCACAAACCGTTGCTGAGTTTGGGCGGCGTTACGTAAGCCAAACGTCATCCGGGTGAACTCGAATAATCCGAATGGAGTTATAATTGCCGTCTTCGGAATATCCTCCGGTACCATAGGAATTTGATGGTATGCGCGAGCTAAGTCTATTCTGGAGAAGATGGTCCTCCCCGGCATTATAAGCTGGAAATCCGTCAACCTGGGTAGCGGGTAGCGATCAGGTAGAGTTATGGAGTTAAGTCGTCTGTAATCCCCGCATGGCCGAATGTCTCCGTTTTTCTTCACCACGATATGTAGTGGACTTGCCCACGGACTCCGGGATGGACGGCAAATTCCGGCATCTATCATTCGTTGAAACTCCAGCTTCGCTTGCGCAAACAGCTTGGGCGAGATGGGTCTTGCTCGGCAAGAGAGTGGTGGCCCTGTTGTTTCGAGGTGGTGTCTAACGTTATGCGTGGGTGTACGTTCCGCTGCAAATGGAAGAGTGATCGCGCGGTATCGCTGGAGTAGTTCGGCATATTTGTGTTCTTGGTCAATGGAGTCCAAGACTGTGTAGTCTGCTGTACCGAGTGCTATCGGAGTGAAAATGTTGGTTATCTGGTCGATAAGCCGTCGTCCATGGATGTCCAGAAGCAACCGATAGTGTTGAAGGAAGTCAGCTCCTAGTATGGAATGCGGCACAGCTGCACGAATGAATTTCCAACGAAAGGTTCGACGCAATCCAAAATCTAGCTGCAAAGTGACTGCTCCGTATGTGTTTATTTTGGTTCGGTTGACGGCATATAGAACATACGGCGTGGGAGGTAAATTGTCACTTGTCTTGATTGCTAACACCGATATTGCTGCGCCACTGTCGATTAAAAATGGATGGCCAGTAACTTTATCTTTTATGAAGAGGCGACTAGACTTACCAGCAATCGCGGACGCCCCTACAAGCGTTGCTGGGAAGCGTTTCCCTGTAAGAACTTGCAGGGGCTCGTGCACTTACGGGCCTGGTTACCATAGCGGCGATGGTACCAGCAGCATTCATTGGTCGATCCAGTTCGATTTCCTCGGTCTCGAGACGTTGGGCGTGAGTGACTTCTTGAAGTACTTCTTGTTGTACGATTCTTGGGAGTGTGTGCTACCTCCAGCGCCGCCAATCTACGTTGGATGTCTGCCAGAATATCATTGGTTGTTGGTACCGCTGGAGATCTTTGTACATGCGTGTTTATTGCTGCCAGTGACGCCGTTGGTTGGCAATGACCTATTACTTTGTCGGCTATTCTTGCCAGGTCGTTTAGTTCACCCGTGACTGCAGACAACACAGCTCGCACGTGCTGTGGTAGCTTGGACAACCAGAGGACTTGAAGCACTGCATCGGGAGTACCCGAATTACCGGAGAGATCACGTATGCGGCGGAGTAATTGGGAAGGTTGAGCGTCGCCCAAGTCGATTCCTTCTACGAGTCGCTGGAGTCGGAGTTCCTGGCTTTCTTCGTACGCTTGTATTAGACGCGCTTTTACCGCGGCAAATTTTTCGGTAGCCGGTGGCGAAAGGAGTATGTCGGACACTTGCTCCAGATCTTGACGCTCCAAATTTGCAATGACGTATTGATATTTCATTTCGTCAGATGGTCTGGACGGTGCTAGGATTGCTTCAATTTGTGCAAACCACAGCGACGGGCGGTCACGCCAGAGCTGCGGTAAGCGCGCTGCTAAAGAAAGTCCTGCGACATGTTCTGTTCCATGTGGTTGAGGTGCGGATGAGCTTGCATGTGGAGTCTCTGGTACCGTTACCAACGGATCGATTCTGTCTGCCTTTGTAGCCATTTGTCACGCGGTGCACTGAGGTTAGAATTTTTTTTTTTTTTTGTAGCTGTGTGATTTTGTTTGTTTTTTTTTTATAAACGTATAAACGCGGGGTCACCAATGTTACGGATCTTGTCCGAACGAAGTATGAACCATAAAATAGTTTATATATATATATGTTTATTTAAAACAAAGTTTTACAATATTTAATTTCCGGGTGAGACACGACCAAGCTGATTCACACTCGTAGAGAGAAAAGGAACTGTCATAGCTCCGCTGACAGCAGTGAGTCCGGAATTCTTGTAGTTCGGCGGGTACGTTCAAAGATGTTTATTGTGGTACACCACACTAACATGCCTCTCTAGTCAGCAAGATCTTTCGCCAGCTGCCTCCAGTTGCGCACTCCAAGTTGTTTGAGGTCCTTCTCCACTTGTGTGCGCCACCTTAGTCTAGGTGGTCTGTCTGTTGCGTTGTCCCAATGGCTCGGAATTGAAGACTTTTCGGGCCGGATCAGTGGTATCCACACGCTCTGCATGGCCTAGCAAGCGTTGTATCCGTAGACACTTGACCAGGCGCATGTCGGTGTACAGCCCATAAAGTTCGTCATTAAGTCTTCCCCTCCAGATGCCATCAACGCAAACAGGACCAAAAAGCGCACGCAAAACTTTCCTCTCGAAAAGACTGAGGGCTGCCTCATCCGGATGAAGCACTTCAACTTGTAACCTTATGATCAGATTGAAGAAAATTCCTTTGAATGTATGTACTTCCTCAAAATAATATGGATTTTCTGTTAGTGGCGCCCCCTAAATGTCAGTCCTGGTACTTATTGAGTGATATGTTAGACTACGGATTGATGCCCAAACCATACCGGATCTACTCGCATTTGAATTTGCTTCTTTCCCAAGCTTTTCCCACGTCGGGCGCAACTTTAAACCGACTGAAGGGTGATGGTCTGCTTTGCAGAAAATTCGTTTTTCAGACAAGTTTGCGTCGCTGTGTCGAAAAAATCAAACCAAATATGAAAATAACCCTCAAATCCCGCCAACCACAGCTGTTATTTGTAGTTGCTGTGGCCTTCAACAGAGAATTGCACGTGAACCCAGATAGCGGTATCATATCTATTCGCACAGTATCTTATCTGACCCGCGAATCGTGTTGGATGTGAACTATTCCAAGCCCTAGGAACTAATACATTTCGACTATCATTAGATAAGTTTCGAATATCACTGCCAACAGTGACGACGAGAAGGAGGGGATGTCAATTAGGGCATCGCGACATGTTCGACATCTAACTGAAGAGCTAATTAGCCAGGCGAATGTAACTGGTCGATGGCTTATCAATATCCCGTCAAGGCACTGACTGTGGAAAAGTGACAACGGAATGAGTTTTCGGCGAGGGCATGTATGTCAGACTTCATTTGGAAGCTACTCTCTGTCGGTTGACGTCCAATGCGAAATAGGGATCCATTAAATTATGACTCACCCGCTCCCACACCACCTGGCACTGCGGATAAGCAAAATCGATATTCCCCCACTCACACACCTCGTAAGTACACAGATAAGCACTCCCCGGCACGTCAGAGATAAGCTTACGCGCTGCGCCAACTTTTCACAATCACCACTCGAGCGCTATCAAAAATCCGCATTGAAACCGCAAAAATGTAAGGAAATGCCCAGAATTCCGCGCCAGTCCTGCAACATGTATCTGCAGCCAACAAACAGTAAATTTGTATTAATTAACCGCACAAGCGTGCAGCGCAGAGTGGTGCTGCACAAGTGGCAAGATCCAAGGTTTTCAAGTGCTCGGACGCTGTAGAATCAACTGCAAGTGAGTGCCCTATTGACTCTTGCAAACAATTCCATTCCCGTTTGCGCGTATTTAATTGAACACAGCGTTACACAAAACAGTCAACAACACCCCAACAGGCGTTGGCAGGGTGACGGCGCGCCGCGAACGCGGACGTTACATAACTCACAGGCGGCCACTCACATTCAATGTCATCGGGCACCGACAGCTGGCGGTTGCTTCTCATGGATCTGATATATGCTCTCGACTCGAGAGTATGACACGCCACGAAACAAGTGCCTAACCGATCGACGACGACTGCCAGAAACCGATCTGACGCGCCTGTTACGGAGGGTTCGCGTGCGTGCGAATGATTACGAGTTTCGAGGAAGAGAAAAGCTGCTCCCCCGATAAGATAAGGTTCAAGACGCGTTTTGTGACGCAGGGAGCCACCGATTTATCGCAGATATTGATTGGAGAATTTATTTTACCGCCGCGGACATTGCCACGGGGCGGGCCGTGATTTATTACGGCCCTTAGTCGGGTTCGAAGATTGGCAGAGGATCAGAGGACACCGACGACGACCCGGTGGTCCCGCTCTGCCGACGCCAGTAATGAATGGGCGCACGTCTTGTATTTATTTGGGCAACCCACTCAATTAAGTTGTCGGAGGCGGGATAGGACCTGGCACGGCAGAACCAATTAAATCCCTATTGAGGGTAATAAATTCGCAACCACATCCGCAGAGGCAAACCGTGATGCTGTGCCGCTGCGGATGTGAGGCGGCGACGACACGGCGAGGGATGCGCGGTAATTACTTATTTCCTCAGTCGCACAGGTAGAAAACCAATATCTAATGGATTACTTTGCTCGAGTGCGGTGTGCGGCTGTGGATGCGTGGCGTGACGCGGAATGTTTTCCAAGCTGCCGGATTGGGTTTTAATGAATTTCGCGAACGAACATGACACACTTTTACGAGAACATTTTGCGAATTTGAATTCTGCAATTTTTACGCGCGTGCCAAAGGCGCACGTGTTTTGCGAGACGCACCGCGTCGACCTGTAGTTCGATTGTGCGAATGCAAATGGAGGATAAATGGGTACACGGGAGGTGGGAAGTGTCGCGGATGTGACATAAAAACACGAATTCTAGTAACTTTCAGCGTTTGACAGAATGGCTGCTTGGCAGCAGAAGTGGAACACGACAAGCACAGGCTTCGAGGGTGATACAGTGGCCTTCCGCAGAGTCAAATTTAAGTTGGCAAGGAAGACACGTAGTAGACGAACACTTCAAGTCTTAATGCACATTCTGCCATCAAAAAAAAAGTTGTTCATGATAAAAATTTTATTAGTCTTCATCCTGACATACTTTTTAAATTCATTTACCAGGCTTACAAGCATGTTCATGAAACATTCCATAAAGAAATAAATGTTTTTAAAAACGAAACCCTGAACACGCGGGGAAGATATGGAAATATTCTCATCTTGTTTAAACTTAGTCTCTCCACTTATAAAAGCATGTGCCTCGAGCATTCCGTGGTGTAGATGGACTGACGGACTAAATATTTTTTCAAACGAAACCCTAAACACGCGGGGAAGAAATGTAAATATTCTCACCTTGTTTAAATTTAGACTTTTCATTTACACAAACATGTGCATGTAACAATCCGTGGAGTAGATGGACTGACGCACTTAATGTTTTTTTTTTTTTTTCAAACGAAGCCCTTCACACGCGGGCAAGAAATGGAAATATTCTCATCTTGTTTAAACTTAGACTCTCCGCTTATGCAAGCATGTGCCTGGAGTATTCCGTGGTGTAGATGGACTGACGCACTAAATGTTTTTTTCAAACGAAACCCTAAACACGCGGAAAAGAAATGGAAATATTCTAATTTCCCTCAAGCTAATCTTTGCATTCATACAAACATTTGCATGCAGCATTCGTGGAGTAGAAAAACGGACACACTAAATGTTTTTTTTTCAAACGAAACCCTAAACCCGTGAGGGAAAATGTAAATACTATAATTTCTTTTAAACTGCCAAAAAATGCTACCTGGTGCAGCTGTGAAAACGCCAATTCGTATATTTTAATTGCTCCACGTTTCAACTAAAACTTCACCCAAAAACCGAAGTCGAGCCTTTAGGAAAAAAATCCAATATTCAGCACGGACTGAGTCCGGTGAGGGAATTGAGGAGCAGTGGTGCCATACGTGTTTGTCGCGCCTGTCAGATTCAGTTTCCAATTCCAATGATTAATTGAATTAACCTTCATCCCGTCAACAGTGAAAAGATTTCCCAGGTTCAGACTCATTTAAAGAGACTGTAAAAGCCGTTGGATCAGAGCCCTAAACAGCGTCAAGAAGTCATTAATTTAGTACCTTTCAAACCTTTATTCACCGGCCAGAAGGAGTGACATTGGTCTTGCCACGGTGACAATTGGAATATCAGTCCGGTTGCTGTGCATCAGTCTGTAGATAGGCTACTTACACTGCACGCCCAGGCGCATCAATCGAGTAAAGCAACGTTCCACTAAAGGAGAGTTGTAACCGCTTCTACTTGGTACACAGGCCGAGGGTCGTTCATTGCAGTTCCTCATTGGAATGGAAATTTCATGGTGTGTATAAACCTCGGCCTGTGTACCGAGTGGAAGCGGTTACAACTCTCCGTTAGTGGAACGTTGGTTTCCTCGATCGAAGCGCCTGCCGATATCGTTCGACCTCAAGGAAGATTTGAAGCAGGTGGCCAAAATTCTGATACAACCCCCATTCCATAAGGAGCCGGAGCACAGTGAAGGGAATGTGTGGTCGAAAATGTGTAAACTACAGACCTAAACATGATGTGAACACCCCACACAGCAAGTTCCATCCCTGAATTGCACAAATTAACTATAAAAGCTGAAGCTACAAAACAAGCAATGCCATTTTTCGGTTGTAGGTTTGCTTTCAGTCTGAGGTTGGTTGTTTTATACCAACGACAATTTCGAAATCGCCAATTCGGCCTTAATCTAATTCTCCAACCTGAATATTTGAATTAGAGGATTGTTAACTCTTGAAGGCCGTTCGTACGCTTGATGGGGTCATATCAGTTTGGGCGAAAGATTTTTGACTTTCCCCTACCTTCACATCTTAGTTAATAATAATAATAATAATAATTGTTGGCGCTACAGTCCAAATGGGGACCAGGTCCTAGCTTGCTCATCAACTGCTCGTGTTGTGCGCGCTACTGTTCTCTCACGAGTAGAAGGGACCTACAGTTTTTTGCCGACTCCGAACGGCGAAGTTTGAGAAGCTTTCATAGACATTTACTACTCTTTGAGTGTTGTCAGCAGCTCAAAAAGGTAGTGCCGTGAAAAATTCGAAAAATTGGTGTTGAGCTGGGAATCGAACCTACAACCTTCGGCGTGTGAACGTCGCACTCTACCCACTACACCACGGCGGCCACCACATCTTAGTTAAACTTGTAAAATTCGCCATCGAGGTCTTCTTTATCTCCGAAGGGATCGCCGCTGGTGCGAAAATTTAAAGGGCTTATCTGACTAGAAGCTGAAAATGGTGTGGAATGGCAGTCACTTGATTGTAATTTAAGCCAAAACCTTAGACACAGATTCGAATCTAGGGCATTGGGACAACGCAACAGAGGACGGTCTAGGCTATGGCGGCGCACACAAGTGGAGAAGGACCTCAACCAACTTGGAGTGCGCAACTGGAGACAGCTGGCTGGATAGGTATGTTAGTTGAGACACAGGTCCACCCCGGACTGTAGCGCTACAAAAAGAAGAAACCTAGGATATCAAGTTCAAGGTTTGTAGGCAGAAATGAAATCGGTGAAATGCCCTGAATGCGTCTTTTTCAATTGTAGTTTTGAAAACAGTACACCGCGCGCATTCAGACTCGAGTCCGTAGTATTATCAGGAAGTAACCTACATTTAATGTAATTTCTTGGTCTTCCGGAGGAATGCCAGCAAGCCAAAGATTTCACCTCCAACCACATCAAACATCGATCCAAAGCGGTACATTGACAGAAGAAGAGCTCTGCAGTGCCTTCAGCTTCTCTACAGGCGTCGTAAAGAGTTTCATCATAAAGCCAAGGCACACTTAAGTGCTTAGAATGTGAAGTGTTCTGTAAATATGCCAAGACAAGAAGTCTGTGGTCTTTCTTGTCAATCTTGACGATAGTTTATAGTTTCAAGATTTACCAAAAACTCCCTACAACTGCCAGAAAACTGACGCCTTCTGAGAAGAAGTGTAATTATATGAAATTGTAAGGCAAGAGACCAGGTGGGACGTCGAGAGATTTAACTGAAATGAAAGGGAACTATCCGGGGTTGACGGTAACATCAGATTGCCAGGGTTGGCGATTATATCAGCTAGCCAGGGTTTACGGTAGCATCAGCTAGCCAGGGTTACAGGGTTACGGTAACATAAGCGTTAAACTTCCACAAAGTGTGTATAGAGGATGGAACAAAAACCCATCTGTATTAAAAACAGAGTTCGCAAACGGACTCCCAGCTGGGTTAGATCATGAAAGCGGTGTACAGTCAGAACGACGAAAATTCATTTTTTTAGGCGAAGGATTTTTCCAAATTGGTGCCCGCCATGGCGTAGTGGGTAGACTGCGACAGTCACACGCAGAAAGGTTCGATTCCCGACTGAACACCTCGAATTTTTCACGACACCACCTCTTTTGAGACACTGATAACACGCAAAGAGTAATAACTGTCTAAGAAAACGTTTCTTAAACTTCGTCGTTCGAAGTCGGCAAAAAATTGTAGGTCCCTTCGACTCGTGAGAGAACAATAGCGCGCACAACACGAGTAGTTGATGAGCAAGCTAAGTCTTGGTCCCCCGTGGACTGTAGCGCCACCCAATTATTAATAATTATTTTTCTAGAGTGACAACCTCGTGTGCACAGGTGCAAACCTCCATGCTCGGCGTGCGATTTTTGGCCCTGTTTGCTTAAATGACATTTGGAGGAGAAGATTCAACGACGAATTTTATGGAATGTACGGCGGCAGGCCCCTGGGCTAACGTCTTCGAATCAACGCCTAAGATGACTAGACCATGAAGAGCGTATGGACAACACTGCTCCGGCCTGATAAGCAATCGAATCCAAGGCATTGGGACTGTAGTGGAGAAACCACATTACAAAACGGTCCGATTCAATGTAAAGTAAAACTGAAAATAATTGATCAAACAATTGTAGTAAGTTGAACGCGTTCGCTGCTTAACATGTGCTGAACACATTCATTTATCACGAATGTTGATTTCGTTTTAAATTCGACACTCGATCGTGTCCCAATGCACCACAAAATACCGTTTTAAATTTGGCATAAAACCGCGCTGTTCTCGCGAATTCCTCTCTTATTTTTTTTCACTTTCGCGCTTTAAGCAACCAATCGTATGACTCGTGCTGGTCGGCAAAAGCCCTTCTTTAGTATACCAAAAATTGTGTTAACTATGGAGTAACAAGCCCTTTTTTTGAAAATAAAAAATACAATTGAAATCAAATGAATAAAAGTTGTTGTGAATAAATTACTTCCACAGGACAACGCAACAGAAGACGGCTTAGGCTAAGATGGCGCACAGAGGTGAAAAAGGACCTCAACCAACTTGGTCTGCAAAATTGGCGAGAGACCAAGCGAGATGGATAGGCATGTTGGTTAAGGCCAGGTCCACTCAAGACTGTATCGCAAATCAAGGAAGGGAGTTTTTGGTACATCTGGAAACTATTCAGGGTCGGAATCTAATTTTTTTCAGGTTAAAAATCTGAGCTGGGAAAAGGTTTCCAGTGGCTTAAGTGGCTCACTGATAAATTAGTGCCAGTACATAAACATGTGCCACCCCTAAACATATTAACAGCGACCTTTGAAGGAACTTTCTAAACTTTTTCTTTATTTTTTTACTATTCTTCGTGGTGTGAAGCCCTCTGCTCTTCTACGAATAGCAGACCGTTGTTTCTCATCAACTGATCACCAAGTTGATAACTGGGAGGAAGTTGCTTTGGAATAAATTTGACATTTCTAAAGGTTGGCTGCAGCGGCGTAGTGGGTAGAGTGCGACGCTCAGACGCCGAAGGGTGTAGGTTCGATTCCCAGCTCAACACCAATTTTTCGAATTTTTTACCGTCGAGCTGCTGACAACACTCAAAGAGTAATAACTGTCTAAGAAAGCCTCTCAAATTTCGCCGTTCGGAGTCGGCAAAAAACTGTAGGTCCCTTCTACTCGTGAGAGAACAGTAGCGCGCACAACACGAGTAGTTGATGAGCAAGTTAGGCCCTGGTCACCCCTTTGGACTGTAGCGCTGACAATTAAAGGTTGTGCACATAGAAGACCGACAAGTTGGTTCCAAAAAAGTTTCTCACCGTTAAAGTTCTCATGTAGACTGCAGAAATGTTCCGTACTAGATTTGTTTTTTTTTTTCTGCGTCTTGTGGGGAGTTATATGAATTCGGCACCCAATACTCAAGCATAAGTGCATATAAAGCACAACCATCCGTAAAATAGCTCCAGCTAAAAATATTTGTGTACCTGAGGATTTGCTGCGGCGTCTTTAGTTAGTGTATACCAGATCACTCAACAAGTCCCCGACATATAGGGGGCGCCACTAAAAAAATAGCTAATTTGTGTTACAAGGACGTCAAGTTACTTGATGTATTCATTTGGTGTACGCGTCATATTCCTTGGTTTACGAAGCTGGAGACAGAAATTTTGGTTAATACCTACACCCATACTGAATTGAAGTGCCACCGAAAGAGCCGAGGGATGTCAGACAAGCCTATGAAAAAACTGGTCGGAACTTTCTCAGCAACAGATCAGTATATTCCACCAAGATAACTTTAGCCTAACATGTGTCCTGGTTAAGGAATGCTACATGTTTACTTATCTCTCTGCGAATGCACCAACCCCTCCACGACTGTGCTTCCCCTGATTTCTTTTCAAGGACTGTGTATTCGACGGCAAGATAAAGGGCCGTCGAATACACCGACTCTGCCGCAACGATCCAACAAACTGGGGTTTAAACCCCCTCCCAATCAACACAAGAATGAAAAAACGCATTCAATGTTAAAAGAAAAAGAAAGTCGCGGCGACAGTGAAACTTAGTCCTTGCGACTGGAAACATTCCAAAGCGCTGCTTTCTTGAAGGATGAAAGACATCCTTTGGTTGGGATATACTGCCCTGGAGCGCCCAGACTCAAATACTGACCCATTCTACTAAAGGCATTCTTTACTCATTGTCTGGTTAGCTAGCTTCGATCGTGGATTTCTCCTTTTTTTAGTTACAAATTACACTGTACTTCGCAAACAACATTGGAAAAGAAATCTAGGCGCCTTGAAACATAGTTTCACTTCTCATTCCCCAAAAGCCTTCCATTGATTCACTGAAGCACTTTCACAATCGGCCACATATCGCAATCGAGAAATCGCGAATGTTCAACGCAAGCGATAACACGAATTACGTACAAATCAAAAATAGGACGAAACTGTTGAACTTAGATACGCTCAAGGCCATGCGTCGCAATCAAGATTGCTTGTGAGTACATCCGGTGTAGCCCCGACGAGTGGAACATCCCATTGAGGCCACAATCTGAGCTGCATTGGCAGACAAGTCCGTTCCGATGACGCTTTTAAAGTCTGCTTAATGCGAATTTTCTCAAGGTCCATGCCATTTGCGGAAGCACATTCACATTGGCACTGCAACAGGTAGCCTTCGCAGATGACTCAGATCTTTGATGATGAATTCCACTGGATGTGTTTATGGGGAAAACCATCTAAAGCGCTGTGTTTTACATCAAATTCCAACGCTTAAGTCCATTTCGAGACTAACTGACTCATGCAGAGCTTTTAGTTTAATCGCTCACAAAATCCATAAATCAAACCTTTGATCTGCGGTTCTGACAACTAGTCTGCAGCGCCGGGCGATAAGCTGCATTCCATCGACCAGAACGGAACCGAACTCCGATGAATATTCACAGCCATCTCGACATCGCACGACAGAGGCGTGTTCGGTCCCTAAACAGAATTCGCAATTGACTTCTGATCGATGGCAATGCGATCGGCGTGGAATACGAAATCGGGCCCGCGAGCGAGGCGGCGACACATCCGACGCCACATTTGGCACAGATAGTTGAAGCACACGCAGTGACTTGCAGGAAAAATTTGTAAAATCACTCGTATCTATGTACGGGCGCGGTCCTCGGAGATAGCAGTATCTCTGAAGTGCTCGTTGGACACGACCACATTGCGAAATTGATTCGTCATGCTTGTGAATTCTAATGATTCTGCTGAGAGGAGGGTGCTGACTGAACTAACTTTACTTGACGTGGAAACTTGGGGTCAAAGTGGGTTAGGTTCTAATGGGAACAGTGTACAACTCTGAAATCAGTGAGCGACTAGTCTGGTGTCAATGACAGTGCTGCACGAAAACAAAACCGTAGGAGGTGCAATCAAGTTTGTGATGAAGACAAAAGCCCGTGCTCAGTCGTTACAATCGATTTCCGGGACACGAATTAGCGGACACTCCATTTGTGGGGTGTTTCTGAGTGAAATCTTATCGAACAAGCTATTTGTTTGTGCAAACGTCACAAGTTTTCGTTTTACTACTGCGATACGAGAGTAATTAGCTCGTTAACGAGCTACGTCGTTCAGTCAATCACATCAATGTCAACTAGAAGCGATAGGTCTTTGAAGAGCTCCGTGGCTATCAATCGTGTGCCGGGAGTTAGTCACATGGAGTGCGCGGTGAGATCATTGCCGAGAATCTTGACTTCTACAACGTGTCTCGCCGCAAAGAGTTACGTTGCTACGTAGACGTGAAGACTTAATGCAGATTCTGCCGTCATAAAAATAAAATTGTTCAGGATAGCAGTTTTATTAGTCTTCATCCTGACATGCTTTTTAAATTCATTTACCAGTTTTACAAGCATGTTCATGAAACATTGCGTGAAATAGATGGACTTACGTTTAAAATGTTTTTTTCAAACGAAACCCTAAACACGCGGGAAAGAAATGGAAATATTCTCATCTTGTTTAAACTTAGACCCTCCACTTATGCAAGCATGTGGCTGCAGCATTCCGTGGAGTAGATGGACTGACACACTAAATATTTTTTCAAACGAAACCCTAAACACGCGGGAAAGAAATATAAATATTCTCATTTCCCTCAAGCTAACCTTTCCATTCATACAAACATTTACATGCAGCATTGGTGGAGTGGAAAAACAGACATACTTAATGTTTTTTTTTCAAACGAAACCCTAAACCCGTGAATGAAAATGCAAATACTATCAGTTCTTTCAAACTGCCCCAAAATACTACGTGGTACGGCTGTGAAAACGCCAATTCGTATATTTTAATTGCTACACGTTTCAACTGAAACTTCAACCAAAAATGGAAGTCGAGTCTTTAGGAAAAAAATCCAATATTCAGCACGGACTGAGTCCGGTGACGGAATTTAGGAGCACTGTTGTCATACGTGTTTGTCGCGCCTGTCAGATTCAGTTTCCAGTTCATATTCAATAATAATTAATTGAATTAACCTTGATCCCGTCCAGTCCACAGTGAGAAGACTTCCCTGGTTCAGACTCATTTAAAGAGACTGTAAAAGCCGTTGGATCAGAGCCCTTAACAGCGTCAAGAAGTCATTAATTTAGTACCCTTCAGACCGGTATACACCGGCCAGAAGGAGAAACATTTGTCTTGCCACGGTGAACAACCCATTGAAACCGAATTCAAGGTTGAGACACACTGCTCCGCATGAAGCCCCCTTAAGAACATAGCATTTCTGTCATATTTAGCCAAAATTGCGTTGCCTCCACACACGTCTCAGTTTAATTAACTATCCGTGGATTATGATTCACTTTGCTCACAACACCGAGTGCACCACCGCAGAGTTCTGCATCATAAACTCGGGCCTTAGGGCTCCCCGCGGGTTTCTCAACTCTCTTGTAGGGTTTCCGTGTGCCCTTGCCGGCTCACTGATCCTCTGACTCAGAAGTGTGTTTGGTGACTGTCTCTTGTGTTCACGGTCTGTCACTGCATCTCGTCGGATTCCCCTGCTTTTTGTTTTGTTCGTTTTGCTGACAACGAGGCCAAGGCGTTCGCGGACTTTTGTGGAATTGGAAATTGCGACAGATGACAAAGTGGAGCCGGTCTCTTGTTTTGCATTAATTGATGATGCAAATTGTTTGCGACTTTCTTTCTTTGCTTCCACACTCAATTTGACTGGTTTTGAGTGCTGGACAATTTCTCTGTTTCGGCGGGGAGGCGCTGCACGAGTTGCACAGCGTTGTGATTTATGTTGGTGAAGATTACATTCTGGACGGGGAATATTATTGTGTGGCGGCAACTTTTAATTTTTGTGTGTTGCTGGCACGGTTCCGTGGAGATGGGGCTATAAAAGTGGGACAGCTTCAAAAGTTGACGGAATATAAATATCTGCGAGCTTTCGATTTGTTAACTTGTACTCCAGGCAGAGGGAGCAGGCAACGTTTTTGAGAAGAGTGCCAATTGCCGTCAAATCGTCACTACCAACATGTACGCAA
Organism: Eristalinus aeneus; assembly: GCA_955652365.1. Taxonomy (NCBI): domain Eukaryota; kingdom Metazoa; phylum Arthropoda; class Insecta; order Diptera; family Syrphidae; genus Eristalinus; species Eristalinus aeneus. Next base: position 42,723,106 of record OY019132.1, read on the forward strand.
AGGGAGTAGGCAACGTTTTAAACCAAATTTATGCATAACTTGAGAAGGGTTCCAATAGCTACTTCAAGAGGTCTCATTTTCAGTTGCACTCCCAGATTGTGTTTCGGTTTCGATTTCAGTCTCAAACAGAACTTGAATCCGTTCCTAAGAAGTCCCACAGTGGTAGAAATGGAGGTTCTCCCCTGAAATTGGCTCAAGTCAGAAAAGATCAAAACACGCCGACCTTTTGATGGCAATGCAAGGTTTCCACATCCACACATGCAGTGTCCCACTACTAGTTTTAGTTCCAGCCCCAGTCCAAGTCGAAATAAAGAGCTCGCATCTGTTCTTCAAAAAGTAGGACTTAAGGGCGGTCCCTCCGTGGAACATTTTTGTTTTTAATTAATTCTGTTAGAATCTAAGATAAAAGAAGAAACTGACCTCCTGGTGCCTTTGTAAAGATTCGTTCGCGACCGTCCTGTACTTAAAATGTTCGATAAGGCAAGAACTTCAAGCTACTTCGTCAATAAGTAACGAAACTATACAGAATTACGAAGGGCATGCCACAACGATCGGCATTAGGTCCCAATACTCAAAAAAGTCTCTATTATATTCTAAACTTTGGCATGCACCGACAAATCAGGAATAAGGCCTTCGCTCGATTGACTAAGCTTGGTTTGTAAAGCAGTTTGAACATTCCAATCCTACTATATGGCGCGGAAACTTGGGCCTTACTAAAAGCGAGTAAGGAAGCCCTTAGCCTTTCGAGAGCAAAGTTTTGCCTAAGAATTTTGGTTTGATGTAATCTGGAGGAGAAGATTCAACGGCGAACTCAACGGGCTGTACAGCGACATGTGCCAGATCAAGCGTCTTCGGATACAACGGTTAAGACGGCTAGGCCATGTAGAGCGTATGGACACCACTGCTCCGGCCCAAAAAGTCTTCAATTCCGAGCCATTGGGACAACGCAATAGAGGACGGCCTAGTCCAAGATGGCGCACACAAGTGGAGTAGGAATTGAACCAACTTGGAGTGCGCAACTGGAGGCAACTGGTGAAAGATGGTGCTGGCTGAGGGGGAATGTTGATTGAGATCCAGGTAAACTCCGGACGGAAGCGCCACAAGAAGAAGAGGAATGCACTTTTTCTAGAGGCTCGCGGGTAGCAAAGCACGAATAGAAGTTGGGAAAGGGGGCACAACAATATTTTCAGACTTGTTATTAAATACTGTAAAGCTTCACATCGCGTATGATCTTGCGAAAAGCGTTGTTGATGATTAATACTTGCGAGATTGTCAAAGTTTGCACGGCTGTAGGGGGCAGAGGTGACTGACTTGACTTAGCAAACTAACAGTAACACAAGGAACCAAGTCTGAATAGGGATTGCGTACCCTGAGAGTTAACGCAAAGGTCGATGCGATCTTGATACCATCTTCTAGATCAGCAACGGATGAAGCTAGACGACTACTACGCTGCTACACGACCATCACATGAACACCACGCCAAGCCGAAATCAAACATATCACGTGAAGAAGTTCAAACGAAACGGTCGTGTTGGAGTGCAAAATTGCAACTGAAAGTGAGGACCAGGACCAAGATGGGACGACTAAGGTTTCAATGCGGAATTCAATACAGAGATGACAAACTAAACCTTGATCTGAGTTCTTGATTGGTTTAGGTTCGAACTGTGATTCAAGTCCTGCTACACGTTTCCTTCGTTTCTGATCCATATGGCGAAGAGGAACCTTTATTGCGTCAAGAATTTGATGAATATCTGAAAACGCAACTCGTATTTTTAGACTCTGCAAGACTACAGCCGCCGCGACGTGGAGGGTAAAATTTGACACTCATACACCGAAGGTCCCAGGTTCGATTCCTGGATTGAACAAATCGAATTTTTATGGTACCATCTCTGCTGACAACATGAAAAGAGTTAAAACTGTACAAGAAACAGCTTCTTCAACTTCACCATTCAGTGTCGGCATAAGCCTGGAAATATGATTCAATATATAAGGTTACCAAATATCTACCTTCCGAATTTTTGTCTTTTGAATTTTCCGGCAAAATTATTGCAAAGCACTACAGAGCTCGAATCTTGCAATACTATACATCATACGAAAGGTCTTGATATAACCTACAAAACCACGCTATGCATGATTAGTTTGGATATAGCGTTTAACAGTTATAGACGTGCAAACATGGAGTTCACTATCGCCGAAATTCGCGCTATCTTAAAGTTTTCCTTCGTTAAAGGCAAATTCGCTAGAGAAACGTTTCGTGAGATTAATGGTGCTTTGGGGGATGGTACTCTATCACTTCGAACCGCGGAGGAATGGTTTCGACGATTCAAACCCGGTGAAAACGCCATCATGGATAAGCCAGCCGGCGGAAGACCCGTGACGACGAATACCAATCGAATCATGGAAATCATCGAGGTAGACCGGCATGTGGCATCTCGTAACATCGCCCAGGAGATGGGAGTTACTCACCAAACCATTTAAAACCATCTGCAGAAGACTGGACACAAGAAAAAGGTTGATATTTGGTTGCCACATGATTTGACGCAAAAAAACCTTCTGGACCGAATCAACGCCTGCGATATGCTGCTGAAACGGAACGAACTCGACCCATTTTTGAAGCGGATGGTGACTGGAGACGAAAAATGGATCAAATACGATAATATCAAGCGAAAGCGGTCGTGGTTGAATGGTCCGTAACAGTGGCCAAGCCGGAATTGACGGCCAGTAAGGTTTTGCTGTGTGTTTGGTGGGATTGGAAGGGAATCATCCACTATGAGCTGCTCCCATATGACCCGACTCTTAATTCTACCATCTACTGCGAACAACTGGATGGCTTGAAGAAGGCGAAGAAAAGCGTGTAGTGTGAAGGGGTGTAGTGTTTCACCAGAACAACGCCAGACTACATACTTCGTTGATGACTCGTCAGAAGCTACGGGAGCTCGAATGGGGGGTTTAATCGCATCCACCATATAGCCCGGACATAGCGCCAAGTGACTACCACCTGTTCCTGTCCATGGCGAACGCCCTTGGTTGTGCGAAGTTGAACTCACGTGGCTGCCCGAGTTCTGCGCAAATAAGGAGGTGGGCTTCTACGAGAGGGGTATTATGAAGTTGTCGTCTGGGTGAAAAAAAGGTGCATATTTGAACTAAATCCGATTACTGTATAACTTTTTATGAAGCATTGAATGAAGAGCAAAAAACCGGAAGGGAGATATTTGGCAACCTTATATACCATATAGAGGACGCCACTAACAAAAATTATTTATTTGATATTAATTTTATTTTTTGTTAGTGGCGCCCCCTATCTTTTCCAAGACTTATTGAGTGATGTGCTATGTCAGGCGACATTTTTTTCGGTCAAAATTCAGCAATTTCAGAACAAAATTCGCTGCTACACGCTTCAGGTTCTCACAAACAAAATAGATGTAATGTCTAGCTGAAACTGTAGGAAAATGTTCGCGACGAGTGTACCAACAAAACAAAATAAAAGGATCAATATTCGAATGTACGTACATTTTCCGCAAAATTCAAAAATTTAAACTTTTGAACTGACCTCGCACAATTTTGAACGCCAGCAGCTTTCACAAAAGATCAGACGGTCGGATTAAGGCAAGCGAGAAGGTTGCTACGAGGGTAAACACTTCCAATGAACCGCTACGCCGTTGATTTCCATACAATCCTCACATTGATTAGAAAGTTAAGTTTTCGGTCCCAGTCTCTATCCCTGTTTCTAATCCAAGGAAAAAAGATTCAGTTTTCCCATCAACTCAGTCAAAGACAAAAGCAAGAGCCACAAAAATTCGTCTCGACATCTAGCAAGTCTCCAATTCAAGTCCAATTTGAAGGCATTCCCTTCCGACGCAATTTTCGGGAAAACAAAATAATTAATGAAAGGCTTTTAGCAAATTCGGGTCATTCAATCTGCTGTGCGTGCTGCTGCCTTGGCCTCCGGACAGATCAGACTCGATCACCGTGTTGGGATGCATGTGCCAGCCTCAAGGGGCAATTACCCCGCCATGACACGAACCATCTAATTGCCGTTTAATTGTTTGTTCACGGCCAACACAGCACTTCTCTAGCAAACGCTGAAAACCACAACTCCAAATTGCATCTCAATCTGTTTACTTCCCTGAGAACTGGCGATTTTTTTGCAAGTCACTAGCGGAGGGAACCCTCAATTTGTTGTTTGCTCCTACGATCCGAGATTTCCAAAGTCCAAAGTTGGATCACAATTTTTCCATTGCTGCGTGTGACTAACGCATCAACGTCTGCTCAGGTTCACTGCTCCTTCTCTGCACTGCCAACAGCCTCCACGATTGGCAGCGGATCTATAATTGGCAGTGCCGACTGAATAAACATGCTGCCGAGTATGTCACCGCCACGACTAAGCTATTCAGGCAAATAGACCGTAATCGCATTCTAAGTCGCGTTTATGGCATAATGAATTTTTACAATTCTACTTCACTCCGCCATCTGTCTCGCTGGCAGCAGGCATCAGTCAGGCAGCGGCTCCGGGCTGCGGGTTTAGTGTGTTTGCGGTTGTAAAGTTTATGTCATCTTGTTGGGTTTTGCATTCGGAAATACAGCCGGTATTTACGAGATCAGCGGCGCGAGTGTCGTTAAATTTGATTCTTGATTCAACAATTCTCAATTGAATTGAGTTTTTGTTTGTTTTTTTCCGTTTTGTGGATTGACTGAGTGTGATAGACGAAATGGCATTCAGCTGGAGGGTTCATGTGGCACAGTGGAGAGTTATGATCGGATTTATTCGTCTGTTGGAGGAACGAAGCAGTCTAAATGAAAAGAGAGGCGGTTCTATAATCTGTTCTTGGAACAGATCCTTCGGCGAGCTTCGGGCGTTTACGACGAAAATTTGTAGTTGAACGGAATGGATCGTCTTATAAATTTTTTAGCAGCAGCTTGTTGAAACTTTCAGTTTCAAGGCTTGAAAATCTGTTCTGTGAACGTTGGAAGTCTGTTGATTGAAAAAAAATTGGGTCCCTAGGGCTTTTATCTGACACTGCGCACTGAACTTAGGAAAATAGGGTCTTAGAATTTTTATCTGATACTGCGCACTGAACTTAAAATAAGTCTTTACAGTGTGTCCTTAAAGCAGGAGTAAGGACTTGACTTTAGGGTCTTGATGAAGTATTTGACTACTCGACATTCGGTACCTGTTATTCGGCTAGTATTGAATTTCCAAGGTGCTACCATCAATTTGTGGTCGCCGCGGCGTAGTGGGAAGAGTGCGACGCTCATACGACGAAGGGTCTAAGTTCGACTCCCAGCTCAACACAAATTTTTCGAATTTTTCACGGCGCCACCTCTTTCGAGCTGCTGATAACACTCAAAGAGTAATAACTGTCTAATAAAAAGCTTCTCAAATTTCGACGTTCGGAGCAGCAAAAAACTGCAGGTCCCTGCTACTCGTGAGAAAACAGCAGAGCGCACAACACCGAGTAGATGATGGACAAGCTAGGCCCTGGTTCCCCTTTGAACTGTAGCGCCAACAATTATTAAAATATTACCATCAATTTGGCACACTTCTAAATTCTCGGCCGGACACCTACGAATGTGCACCTCCACAGCTCCACACTGAAGTTTAAACTTTCGGCCCTTTGTCACATAAGACGGTGATCTTAGAAGTTCAAACCTTCACTGGATAACAGCGGCACTATCGCAAACGTTTACTTTGCTAGGCCGATGTCAAAAATATCACCCGAGAGGGACTCGCAGTTTAATTCCGACCGCGTGCAGAAGAAAAAATTAAAAATGAAAACTGCTTAGCAAAGACTAAAATCGATCGAAGACTGTGAAAAAGGTCTTTGCCTGCTTCGACGAACATCAAAAATTTGTTACAATGTGCTCCAGATGCCTGGAGGATAACATTTCACAGATTTTCAAGACCGGTAGTTAAGGGGATGCAGGGTAGCGAAAACGGACCGAGTCGATTCGAGTCAAAATCGAGTGTGTCATATCCGCGGTGATTCCAGACAAGAAATACGACGGGGACACTACTTTAGAGCAATGCTTGATGCATTTCTACTCAAACTTTCTACTCCTGAGCAAAACGTCACGAATCATGATAGAGCTTAAGAAACGAAGGCAAACGTATGCCAATGTGTTCCTTCGCTTCTCCCTGAGCAAGAGAAAGACAAACCGAAGTCTACGTGTTGGATCCAATTAACTGACATGTCATTTGATCATTTGGCATGCATTTGCGAGTCGAATAGTTGGCATCGGAGCATACAGTCGAACCGATTGGATGGAATGCTCATGAGTGAGTCACATAAATGCAAACACACACCAAACTGCTGACAAACTCCAAACATTAGACAAAGTAAGGCAGCGAACAGACATTCGGTAGAGAGAGTGCAGACAGCTCATGATCCTATTTCACGTGAAGTGCAGAAGAACCGAAGAGAACGAAATGTGGATCCGCATGTTGTTCTCATGTTGTTCCAGGAAAAATCATACAAAACACTGGCGGTTGTTGGAAGGAGGGGCAAACACCAATTTGAGCTAAAGAAGCAACAATTCTTGTTCGCTTAAAGCGATACAGACGAACTTGCAACGTTTCCGAATACAAAAGTCAGAGACTTTCAAATATGACACATAAGACACAAGCAAACAGACCCTGATTTTGGAACAAAGAAAAACCAGGTCAAGGACACAGACGAACAAATCTTGAGGCGAGAGGGAAGTGTTCGCGAAATTCGAAGAAGGAAAAACAGACAGACGACTGCAGGGCTATGATTCTTTCATGAATGGATGAGACCTACAGATTTTCGCAGCGGGCTGATCCCGATATAAAATGTGAGGACCTTTAACATGTGACACGAGCCTTGATGACACCACGGGAAGAATGGAAAATTAGTAGAAGACCGAAAAAGAACGCCAAACTGGTTCCACAAAAAGAAAATGTATTCAGCAAAACACAATAACGCAAGACTTAGAGTTGAGGAGCATTGTGTTTTCGAAAGATTACAACATCTCCCTCAAGTGACGGCCTGAAACTTGAGTTTTTTTTTCTCAGAGGTTGCATGAGTCGGAGGAGTCTATGATGTGCACATACTTATAAAAATTGCTTTCATTATTGTAGTCCTGTTTCCGCCGTGGCGTACTGGGTAGAGAGCGACACTCACACGCCGTAGGTCGAGGTTCGATTCCGGACTGAACACCTCGCATTCTTCACGGCGCCACCTCCTTCGAGCTGCTGACAACACTCAAGGAGTAATACTGTCTAAGAAAAAGCTTCTGAAACTTTGCCGTTCGGAGTCGGCAAAAAATTGTGGGTCCCTTCTACTCGTAAGAGAACAGTAGCGCGCACAACACGAGTAGTTGATGAGCAAGCTAGGCCCTGGTCCCTCTGTGGACTGTTGCGCCATTCAGTTATTATTATCGCAGCCCTAGAAAGAAAGGAGTTTTCCCTTTTAAAAACTTCTTAGACGATAAAATCATCGTTATCAAAGACTCGTCGAGCTGGAGCTGAGTTTTCGAAACGCTATACACAGTCTATTGGTGTGGGAAAAACGGACTCAATCCGAACACTCTGAAATGGCCAACATCTCGAAAGCGAAAAACACCTAAATGTCTTAAAATCTTGAAAAATTTGAGTATGATTTAAAAGAGGAGTATGACGGGCTGTCCCTTGTAGTCCTCTCCCTCTGCTTGAGGTCACTGTACAATTTCAAGGAAGCTCACTATTTGATTTCCGATTTTTTTGAAATTTCAAACAAGTAGAAACTTTTGGGGGTTATCAGATTTTAAGTTCTTCAAGATGCTGTTCGTGGCTGTCAATCCTGTGTTGCATCGGCAGACTAAGCGCAAACGACCATGCCACACAAAGAGTCCGTGATTGGATCTTCTCGTCCAGATGTCATCAATTGAAAAAGGACCAACAAAACAAAAACAAAAATTTTCTTTTGAAAAGACAGAGGGATTTCTCATTCGTTTCTGTGCCATAGAGCGGAATAGAAAAATAAAAAACAAAGCCATCCAGAAGGAGGGAGGCACTCAGTAACAACGTTTTGAATCCGAAGAAGCAACGACAAGGAAGCAATAGACTGGGCAGCAAGGAGCTTCCATCCTTTATTTCATCATCAAGAAAAATTTCAGGCAAATTTGAAAACACGGCAGTCGTGACATAGTTTAGAAACTGTTCGAGGTTTACACCTGTGCCTTTAAAAGCACTCCACCCGCTTTCCATAAAAAGCTTCAACCTATCGCTTGGAAGACCTTAATTTGAACAAACGTCTACTTCGAAAGATGACTCCATAGCTTGTGTCTGTTGATCTGCTCAACAAAGAGGGAAAGTGCTACGAAACACATGTTACATGTCTGCAGCCCTCTTTAAACAACAGGAAGGCCGAATGATTCATTGCGTTGAAAGGTAGCCCACGCGAGCATGACTGTGTAATTGAAGTCCATTCGTGCGAGAAGTATAGCAGGTAGACTTCATTCAGGAACTTCTATGTGATGCCTCGCCAGGTTGGGTGGGGTTGGATTCAGATGATCGCTTGCCTTGGCTATATAGCAGGTTTAATTTGTATTAACGTGGCCGCCGTGGCGTAGTGGGTAGAGTGCGACGCTCACACGCCGAATAGTCTATGTTCGATTCCCGGCTAAACACCTCGAATTTTGCGCGGCACCACCTCAAATCAGAAAGTCCACAACAAATCAGATAGGCCTTCACATGACGGCAGATTTTTGAAAAGACTCAAGAAGTAAAGATCGACAATCATCACCTATTCGTCGATTTTAAGCAAGCATCTATAAAGTCGGTGGCCGCCATGGTGTAGTGGGTAGAGTGGAAGAAGACCCGAGTTCGATTCCCGGCTGAATCCCTTGAATTTTTCACGGCACAACCATTTTCGAGCTGCTGACAGCACTTAAAGAGTAGGAATCGAAAAAGCTTTTAAACTTCGCCGTTCAAAGTCGACAAATCCCAAAAGAACTCATGAGTAGTTGATGAGCAAGCTAGGCCCTGATCCTCCAGTGGAATGTCGTGCCATTCAATTATTATTATTATTATTATCTATTGAGACGAGCTGTACAGTGCCAGGAATGCAACTGGTATTCCTTCCAAACTCGTGAGATTGTATAGAATCACGATGGAGATCTCTCGCTGCTCCGTCGATGTCGGTAACGAGCTCCTCCTCTTCTTCTTCTTCCTTTTCTTCTTCTTCTTCTTCTTCTTCCTCTTCTTCTTCTTCTTCTTCTTCTTTTTCTTCTTCTTCTTCTTCTTCTTCTTTTTCTTCTTCTTCTTCTTCATTTTCTTTTTCTTCTTGTGGCGCTACAGACCGGTGTGGACTTGGTCATCAACCAATATTCTTCTCCAACCAGAACGATCTTTCGCCAGCTGCCTCCAGTTCCGCACTCCAAGTTGGTTGAGGTCCTTATCCACTTGTGTGGACCGTCTCAGCCTAAGCCGTCCTCGGTTGAATAGTCCCAATGGCTCTGATTCGAAGACTTTCGGCCCGGAACAGTGGTGTTCATACGTTCTACATGGCAGAGACATCTTAAGCGCTATATTCGAAGACGCTTGATCAGCATGTCGCTGTACAGCAAATAGAGTTCGTTGTCCAAATGCCACCAATGCAAACAGGACCAAAAAACGCTCGCAAAACTTTTCCCTAGAAAAGACTAAAGGCTTCCTCATCCGCATCCGGTAACGAACTCACCACTTCAAAAAAGTTTTCAGACACCGCGCCGCCATTTGACTTTTTCAGAATGATTCTTCGGATTGGTGTAGGTAACTTACAAGTCAATACTAGAGGTCTGTTCTAAAAGCCCGTTCAACTGAGCCTTTAAAGAGGAGTTTGTTACCATCAAAATGGAAGAAACAAATTGGGTCATTCATTATGAAGGAACACACATTATGGAAATTTTTGACAGAGGGTCATATTAGACTCAGATTGAGATGGCGAACACAAATGGAAAACGATCCTAATCAGCTTGTGGTAGGCAATTAGAGTCAAGGAAGAGAGACAGGCACGAAGAGAGCAGCATGTTGCCCCAGTCCACCCTGAACGGTAGAGCCATCCAAATAAGAAAATGAGGAACTCTTCGTATTACCTCCTACAAACTACATAACTTGCATAAACCGATGATCCAATGTGAACGTGAACAAGCCGCTAACAGCGTAGGCGCCGTAAGTTCAATTAACCACCAGTTAAATCCAGCCTGACTCTGCGGCGGACATGGAGAATTTCGAACTCTATTACCCGTCTTCATTCTAAATCAAAATCTGCTGAAGGTCTTTCTTTTTTTGCCATTTTTTAACACTGCGATACTTAAGGGGAGTTCTGACTTCCTCTATGTTCTAATGCAATTTATGCTTTCTAATTGAAGTAAATGTAAAATGAAGTAAATTTGGGCCAAAATGTGCTGCTGAAGAACGGACATTCCAGTGGAAAAATGTGTTTCTCGAAATTAATAGAGCCGCCAACAATTTTCCCAGCTGAATTTTTCACGGCACCACCTCTTTCCAGCTGCTGACAACACTCAAACTTCGTCGTTCGGAGTCGGCATAAAACTGTAGGTCCCTTCTGCTCATGAGAGAAGAGTAGCGCACACAACACAAGTAGTTGATGATGATGAATAAACTAGACCGTGGGCCCCCTGTGGACTGTTGCGCCAACAATTATTACTATTATTAACGATTTTAGTGATTCGATTAAGCAAATGCAAGTTCCTTTTATAAGTTTTTTTTAAACATTCTTATAACATTTATTGTGTGTCGACAAAATGCACGTTGTTGAAAGCCAAAAACATTTCGAAATAGTTTGACTGACGCTGCAGTGTAAAAAAAAAATTTAATACGAAATAAAATTTAGTTTTTAAGGTTTCGTTATCCTAAACAAAAAATGTTTACGATTTCTATGTGTCATTGACGGTAGGTGCATAGCACGCAATTTATGGATGTAAATGTTAAAATAGAAATTAAAACACAAAAACAAAAAAAGGTGCACCACGGAGTATTATGGTAGATAAATATATTAAACATACAAATAACATATACGCCTTGGTGCACGCGTCCGTAATGTTGTCGGACATAGTTAAGAATAATGTAAGTTGTTAAGTAGAGTTAAGTTGTATGTTAAAAAATGGCAAATATTTGGGTTAAGTTTCACTTTAAGTTCATTTTAAGAGTAGTATAGTCAGAATATAAGGCGACCAAAACAACAAATCTGGAAATCCAAGTTTTTTTTTAGAATTTTCTTGACGGAAATTACAAATTTATATAGGTTTACGTACTGAATTTAAAAAAATATAAAAACTCGAAAGGTATGCAGCAAACATTTTAGATTAACTCAGAGTACTCATGAAGAGTCAGTAAGTTAGAATTAAGATCAGTAGATTATATTGGTAGGCAAGTTTTAAGTCTTTTTGTCTAGGATGTAAGAAAATTAATTAAGAAAAAAAAATCGCACTGAAATCCAATCTAAATCTAACCAAATAGTTAAGAAAGATTCTCGAGTTAATAAAGTCGGTCAAGAAGCTTATTCTTCGTGCCACTTCATTTAAAGTACCAGTTGGCTTTTTTCTAACTCACTTATTTACATTTGAACTGCCCTTCATCAATTGGGCTACCCTAGTGTTGCAATCTAGCAACTGCCAGCTCTATCGTAAAGTTTGACATTTTTGAGGTTATACGTACTCAGAACGTTTTGACATACGAACGCTATTTGTGTTGTTTACAGTTTAAAGATTCATCTCGCCCAAGAAATGGAATTAAGTCGTGAAAATTTTCGTGCGATTATTTTTTACAACTTTCGACTTGAATTAACTCAACGACAATTCATCGATGAACTTTAATCAATTTTTGGCGATGAAGCTCCATCTAGGACTAGTATTTATCGATGGTATGGTGAATTCAAGTGGCCGCCGTGGCGTAGTGGGTAGAGTGCGACGACACGCCGAAGGGTCTAGGTTCGATTCCTAGCTCAACACTAATTTTTCTAATATTTCAGGGACCACCTCTTTCGAGCTGCTGACAACAATAAAAGAGTAATAACTGTCCAAGAAAGATTCTCAAATTTCGCCGTTCGGAGTCGGCAAAAAACTGTAGGTCCCTTCTACTCGTGAAAGAACAGTAGCGCGCACGACACGAGTAGTTGATGAGCTAGCTAGGCCCTGGTCACCCTCTGGACTGTAGCGCCAACAATTATTACTATGGTGAATTCAACCGAGATCGTAGTTCACTCCAAGACGAATTTCGAGAAGGTCTTTTGGTATTGAAAGATCGTCATGTGACCTATCGTGAAATTGAGACAACCTTAGGCATTAGTCGGACCAGCATGCATTCAATATTGCAAGAACATTTGACCGTAAAAAAAAAATGTGTTCACGTTGGATCCCACACAATTTGTCAATCGTCAAACAGGCTCGAGTCGATTGGGCGAAAGAACTGCTAAAAAATACGATCGCGGTGTTCGAAACTTTAAGGGTGTTTCAAATTGAGCCAAATTCAACAAAAGTTGCTCGCGCACGAAGCACTTCCAAGCAAATCGTCGCCTGTTTTCGGAAAAAACTGGACATGTCGCAACCGTGTCACTAGAATAACGCAGAACAGTCAATTCTGAGTGGTACATAACCATTTGTTTGCCAGTTGTCTTCCAGGAAATCAGGCAAACCAACCGCCGAAGACGAATCACTCTTCACCACGCCAATGTGAGCTCTCACAGATCGGCTCAAAGAACTGCATTTTTGATCACTCGAAACATCGATTTGATGAGTCATCCGTCGTATAGTCCTGACTTGGCACCGAATTACTTCTATTTATTCCCGTACGTAAAAAATAAAATGAGAGGTCAACGTTTTTCGACGCTTGAAGAAGCGGATGATGCGTTCAGAATGCTTGGTTTGGAAATACCTGAATCAGAGTGGCAAAAGTGCTTCAACAATTGGTTCAAACGCATGCGAAAGTTTATACATCTTAATGGGGAATATTTTAAAAACCAATAAAGCTATTTTCGATGATTAAAATTTGCATTTGTTCTCTTATCCGGAGATATAAGATACAACCCTCGTAGAAATTGATGTATAAATAAATATTTTTTGAGAAAAACGAAAATTCACAATTTTTTGAAAACGCCTGGTATAAATAGTAATTTTTTTTTAAGGTGTAAAGCTTTTGAGCTGGCAGCACTATTTTCATTATTTAATGATAAGAATAATTGTTTAAGCTACAGTCCAAAGGGGGACCAGGGTGACAATGTTAAGCATTCCGCTTCCTTTCTCTGAACAGGGCCCTACTTGGAATTTTTGTTCCTCCACTTCTTCTTCCTAGAAACTTTCATTGTTTGGGAATAAAACTCCACAAAATCGACTTGAGGAATGGCGTCGACAGCAGAAGTGCCTTGAAGCATACATTCCCTTAAATTTTGCAGAGTGGCAAAAGTGCTTCAACAATTGGTTCAAACGCAATTGGAAATATTTTGAAAAACAATAAAGCAATTTTCAATGATTAATATTTGTTTTTGTTCTTTAATCCTGAAATATAAAAGGCAACCCTTGTACACGTGCAGTAAATATTTGAAAAAAAAAATTCAATGAAAATCTCTAAAAAAAAAAGAGGAAGTTCATATGACTTTTTTTAGGACTTTGTGAATTAACTAATTTTGCACTGATTGGTCCTAAACGACTTAACCCCTAAATGAGAATTTCAAAACGAGTTCAAGTTGACGTCGAAATATGCGTACATTGAAAAATATCCTTACACATCTAACTTCCCGTTTCTGCACAACAGCATCTTAGAATAATAATAATTGTATGACGCGACAGTCCACAGGGGACTAGGGCCCAGCTTGCTCATCTACTACTCGTGTTCTATGTACTACTGTTCTATCAGGAGTAGAAGTGAGAAAAAAAGTGCTGATAATTCGATCTGTTCAACCAGGAATCGAGCCTAGATCTTCTGCGTGTAAGTGTCGCACTCTACCCACTACACCACTACAACACCATCTCCTAAACGCAAAAGTAGCCCTTAGGCGCAAGCTTCACATGTAAGGTTGGGTATTGATAGATGACTCTTGCACAGTCAAATAAACGACTAAAATGCTTGAAGAACATAACGAATAAAAAGCCGAAATGAATTAGTGCCATCAAGTGAGAAGTGTTTAAAAACTTATAAGAGTTATACCTAGAGTCGATCTTAGAAGATTATTTATATTATAAAAGTGTTGCCCATAGCAAAGTTAAAGACACAAGGCTTAAATGTTTTTCCTTAATAAAGAGCTCTCAAAATAGTCTCTAAAAAAGAGGTCCAATTTCAGTGCATGTTATAAAACAAAAGTTAACTCAACAAAACTCTAAAGTGAAAGTTACACCAATTTGGCATCACTTCGCAAGAGGGGCTCTTTTCAAAGCTCTGTTCAAAACAACACCAAACGGAACAATTTAAAAAACACTGAAAGTGATCTCTATTCTAGCGTGAGGAGAAACATTTGCTATTAAAGCATTTAAATTGTTTAAACTCATTACACTCTTGACATAAAAAAGTTACTGTCATGTAACAGGCAATCAAAGCTGCTCCGAAGACGTGTTGTAACTTTATTTCGGTCGTTAGTTGTAGCGTACTCCCGGCTATTAATGTTAAGCCGTTTTAAGGAGAAACATTTAATTAACGTGTAACATCGGGAAACGACTCTGTGGGTTGGCCGCCCAAATTGATTCATTTTACACCTGCGCTACGTTATATGATTGTTATATGGCAGCACGTCGTCTTTGTTGAAGGAGTAGAGAGTCGGAGTTGGCAGCAACTTCCGTTATTTTAATGTTCGGTCCAATGAGTCGATCGCTGCACTGAGAAAACAAACGAACAGTGCGTATAGTCGGTGCAGAGTTATGAGAACAGCAATTCAAGGAACTTCATATTTGAAACAGTCTTTCCCGGTTTTCAACAAGTTCAACTGAATTCATGACAAAATAGAGAAAAAGATCAACTTTTTCACGAAGCAGTCACATGCGTTTCTGCTGGTTTTAGGGGCTTTTCCTCTTATCCATCCCTGTGGGAAAGTTTTTAACTCAAATTAGAAGTATTTGTGGTCTATGACATGCATGCCTGCTTGTTTTGGTGGTTTTTCGTCTTGTTCGCCCCTGTTTAAGATGGGATTGGAATCTTTTAACCGCAAACTGGAAGAATTTGGCTTCTAACTTATAACCGCAAACTGGAAGAATTTTTCGTCTAAGATTTCTGAGCCAGCCTTGAATGTTTGTTATGAAGTTGGAAACGGACTCTTTTGAAATAAAAAATTCATCTTCAAACAAATTCACATTGCCGCTTGAACAGCGTAACGTCACTCACTTCGTTTATTTATTCTAGTATTGCGAACATGACTGCACCTTGAGAAGTACCGGGCTGTGCCCAGTCAAGCACTGACTTACCTCGACGCTCTTTAAGATGCCTAGCTCACTTAAATCGCACAGTTAAAACCGGAAGGCAACGAGACAGAGGACGTTGGCGTCTTAAATGGACCGCACATGGTTAGATAGACCTCAATAACTTGATCTGCGAAATTGGAGACAGCTGACAAGAGACGCAGCTGGAGGAACATGTTTCCAGAATGGAGGAAAACATTAATTTGGCAATTTTTTAAGTCTCTTCACTGTCCCGCAAATGAAACTTGCTGAGCTTTAGGAATTAGTATTCAGACAGACCAGTCATTGAAACACGTTCTCACATTAGAAAACTGAAATTCAAAGCCGAACGCAACGAGGTGGATCATTTGGACGATTTGTGAGGCTGAGCACATCCCCCTAGACATTGACATGTAATTAAATATTTATCTGATCTTAATGAATCGTTACAGAGAGCATGTCAGACCTGGCCGCCTTCGACGAGGGGCATATTGATGACAGTCTGTCCTCGTTTTCACAGTCATTAGCGAATGTTCCGACGCGCATTTGTCAGCCTAAGGAGATGCGTTCTCCGTTTCCCTCATTTTTGCATCTTCCTCAACGTTGTGCATTCCGTCACTGTTCACAATCACTCACCACCCACACGCGGTAACACACACGAATAGAATAAAAACAACTCCATATCCCTTCGCCACAAAATGACTCCTAAGCCCGTCGTAAATGTCAACCTAATTTCGGGGGAAAATACATTTTCCGCTCAACTGGGGGAAACCAAGGGAAACCGAAGAGGCCTTCATAAAATCAAACAATTTGTCTTTACCCGGAGAATAAATCACCGGCAAGCAAGCGAGCGAGCGAGGCAAGTGAGCACCTTACGGCCGCCGAGGATCGTGTGTAATTAATTTTATTGAATTCCTTTGTAAATCGAAACCCATCTCCTGTCCTTTGTGTGCGCGGAGTTGGGGACCAATAAAAAAGCAAAATAAATAAATCGAACAGCAACCACACACGCCATCACTCAATTAATATGTGAGAACACATTTCAATCTAAAACACACGAACAAACAAATTAATGACAGACGAGACGACCGACGTCTCCCCCCAGAGTATCTCCCCAAAATCTCCGACAAAATACACGAAACAGAAAAATAACAACAGAAATTCATTGTTGCTGTCGTAGTTCGCTAACGAAGGTTATTTCTTTGAAATGGTAGACTGTCGCATTGATCGAGGGGAAAATCTTTCATTTTCTCACGTCCAGATACAGAGAACTGCTGTCTCTGGCAGGCACTAAGAACACACACACGGTACACTTCTCAAAATTGCACACCTCCAATCGCAGCGACAGGTGTCAATGTATCTATGCATCCAATAGATACCAGATTGCATTGACGGGTTTATTTTCATTACGTAAGCACAGACAATTTTCAGCAAAAAAATCGATTCAAAAATATTTTTTTTTGTTGAGCGAAAACGCACCTTGTTTTATCACAGATTTAAACAAATTTAACACCGTTATCAAAATTCACAAGCACACTTATTTCCCGGTGAAAACTTTTAGTCTCGTTCACCTGTTGAACTTGAACTTCAACAGCGTTTGGTTCCACTTTTGCGGTCGATCGGCTGTCGAGTTAATTTATTCGTTCTACCTCCGGATTCGCGTCCAATCCGCCACAATGAAACTTCAATACTGACTCGATCGCAACATCGAGCACTAATTTTTAAGAAAAACCACAAAAGTCAAGCAACGACACGATGGAAAAAAATAAATACACAAGCAGCGCTTTTTTGTCGTTCGCTCGTCTGTTGCCTCTCGACCGCAACACAGTCCAGACCAGATTCAGAGATATTCAGCACTTCAGGCGACGTAACTGATATTTCGCCGCGGAATTTGTTGTTGTCAGTGGTGGCGGCCTTATCATTGGACACTCTCGGGAACGAAACTTCAGCGGATTGGTATCTGAACGAGGGACTCTCTCTCCCACTCTGTTTGACGACCGGCTTGTCGCTCTCCCCTCGTGCGCTTCTTTGTGGCTGTGTGAGAGAGTGAGTAAATGAGTTCGCATTTCATTCATCTTTTCATAGCTGCAGCGCGCATCTCCCATATCGATCGTGTGGAGCTTTTCACATGACGTCACTTCGAAGCAACTCCATGATCTGCTTGCTTTGGGAAGGAATCATCGATTGGATCAATAACACGTCGCCGCTAATGGGGCCTGAGATTGCAGAAAAAATAACCGATTCAGATGTGTTGAGATGACTTCCGTGTGTGCTTAAGCTGTTTGTTGTTTGAAATTTCAAATCGATCACACGGGCTCCACATCAAAGCTCGAAGCGGTGTCATCGATGATGGCGCGGCCTAACTGGGTGGCATGGTCCGTGACGGAGATGTGCTAATGAAGCGATGAAAATCACTGAACAGAACTGGAGACTGCTTCGCGTCGTGATGTTTGGAGTAGCTGTTCACAGATTTGGGGAGGAAGTTTGAGCCGTTCGATATGAGAACTGCTGACTAATTGTCGGGGCTCTGTGTCTGGTGGAGGGGCTTTAAGTGTTTAACTTGTCACTGGAGTGCCCATGTGGAGTGGATAGAAACCATGACAATGCACTATTTGATTGTCGGTGTGAAATGAATGCTAACAATTTTGAAATGGCTTTTTATGGAGTAGTATTGGAAAAACCTATTGTCTTTGAAAATGATTGAATTTGTTTTGAAAATTCAGTGTCACTGGTACCCTAATCATTGAAGAAGTGGTGCACAAAAATATGTGAAGAACATTTTTTTTCCTAGTGTTTACGGGGTATTTAAAGTGCACACAAGGTTTTAAACATTTCTTACATCGTAAAACATCATTTCAAAAACGGGTGATTGAAAGTCACTTCTTCTTCTTCGGATGGCGCTACAGACCGAGGTGGACCTGGGCCTCAGCCAACATGCCTCTCCAGCTAGCACGATCTCTTGTCAGCTGCCTCCAATTGCGCACTCCAAGTTGGTTGATGTTCTTTTCCACTTGTGTGCGCCATCTCAGTCTAGAACGTCCTCTGTTGCGTTGTTCCTGTGGTTCGGATTCGAAGACTTTTCGGGCCGGCAGTCGCCTTGTCTAAATCCTTTTTTGACATCGAAGGTCTCGGTGAGTTCACGACCGACCTTGACGGAGCAGCGAGAACTCTTCATCGTAATCCTACACAATCGACGAGTTTGGTAGGGATGCCAAAATTAGACATGGCACTGTATAGCTCGTCTCTATGCACGCTGTCATACGCGGCCTTGAAATCGACGAATAGATGGTGGGTGTTGATTTGTACTTCTTGGGACTTCTCCAGGATCTGCCGCAGTGTGGTCGATTGTGGAATTGCCTGCCCTGAAACCACACTGATAGAGACCTGTCAGTTTGTTGACGAACGGTTTCAGGCGCTCACACAATACGGCAGAGGGGATCTTATATGCGATGTTATGGAGACTGATCCCTCGGTAGTTGGCGCAGTCGAAGGGGTCCCCTTTCTTGTGGACCGGACGAACGATGCTGAGATTCCACTCGTCGGCCATACTTTCCTCCGACTATATCTCACAGATGAGCTTGTGCATGCACCCAACCAGCTCATCCCCAGCCACTTTGAACAGCTCTGCGGATAGTCCGTCCGCGCCAGCAGCTTTGTTCGACTTCAGTCTCCATATTGCTTGACCTCTTGACCTCATCGAAGTGGGGGGGACGGAATTCTTGTCCATCGTCGTCCAAATTGAGTGGGACTCTCTGCCTAACAGATGGATTTGCGTCGTCATCGCCGTTTAGGAGTCTGCAGAAATGATCCTTCCAGATTCTCAGCACCGACTGCGACTCTAGTCACTCTTCTCTTGCCCGGCCCATCCCACCGCATTTCCTGAATCGCGGTAATGTCAGCTTTATAGCAGTCCAGGGCCTCCGCAAGTCCATCGGCTGCACGTGGTCTCTTTAGGGACCTCACATTCCACGTGCACATCCGTAAAACATTATCCTTTTTTCGTTTGTGAGGGTCGTCAACAGTGTATCCATCCTTATCCGAGGCATTCGGTTGGTTTGTAACTGGTTACTTTTTATGTGGCAGTTACCCCGACGCACACCCCCAACCTGGAGGACCAGGCCCTTTTTTCTACCACTCGGGCGGAGGTCGCACTTAAACGTTTAGCAGGTTGAGTTCGGATGAACAACAACCAGTACCCGGTGGCTACCAACGTGGAGGTAGAATAAGCACAATTGATGTGTGGACGACAGTTACAACAGCTGGGTATCGCCAGGTCACCACATCACCCAGCCCTACAGTGAAAGTAACTGTATGTATAGAAAATTAAGCACAAGAATCCTATGATCAAACGAATCTTTCCAGAAACATTAACTTCCCTGAGCTTACGTCACCTTAAAGGCAAAGCAAATACAACACGAAGACGAGTAGAAATTAAACTATTTCACGACCATGATTAGCCAGAAATTTGTACAAAGTTGTAAACTGATATTTCAATTATAACCATTTCTTACCAGTTACAACCTACAAGTAATATGAAAAAAATTCGAGTTATAGTCGCGGGCAGGGGGTTTCGTTTAATAAAGTTTCTCTCCGTATGCCGAGTTTCAGTGTAGGTTTGAACTACATTTTCGGTTTCGGGTTGCTGATAACATTCAAAGAGTGTAACTGTCTCTGAAAAAGTTATATTTTTATAACTTAGCCAACAAAAAGTTGTGGGTAAAAGGGGCTTACAAGCCTATTTGTTGGTTTATTTATACAAAAATAATTTTTTCAGTGACAGTTACACTCTTTGAATGTTATCAGCAACCTAGTGAAGAAGCTTTGCGCTTGAACCTTGTGGCTGTGTATTTATATTAATGATATATTTTTTTTTGCAACTTGGATTGCACTTAGTTCCAAATACTGTATGGACAGGTTCATATTATGCCTTGGGTATGTTTCAACAGAGTTGAGGTAAACCAACAAATTCACATATCTAGTGGATGATTGTTTGCGGATGCTTTATGCATGTGTTTCATTAATAAATTCTATAAAAGTTAACTAGTTGATATTTGAGCAGTAATCCACTGTCACTTTTGTCAAAAAAAATAAAACGTTTTGGACAAAGCGACGCGTTGTCGAATAACTTCTTCTTGAGGTATTAACAACTTTATTTAACGGTATTTAAGATCAATGTCTGTAGGGGACAAGAAAAATACAAATGTGTAATTTTCTGTAAATAATAGAGAACATTTAGATAATCATTCTGAAAGAAAGTTCACGCATAGTGGATCACAATAATGCTGAGCTATTAAAATTGAATTCGAGTATACATCAAAAATGGTTATATAAAATTAGCGCCAATTACTACCTAAACTACTGCAATGGTTATTTATACGCATGTTTAAGTTTAAGTTTTTTTTTTACTTTTTTTTCAATAGAGTGTAGTTTTCAAGGTAATCGACATAACCGTTATAAGCATACTTTAGAACTGTAGTTTACTGTTTCGATCTAACAACAAAATTACGTTTCTCTTCGCTCAGCTAATAATAACAATAATTGTTGCTTCTACAGTCCAAAGGGGACCAGCGCCTAGCTTGCTTATCAACTACTCGTGTTGTGCGCGCTACTGTTCTCTCACGAGTAGAAGGAACCTACAGTTTTTTGCCGGCTCCGAACGGCAAGATTTGAGAAGCTTTCTTAGACATTTACTACTCTTTGAGTGTTGTCAGCAGCTCGAAAGAGGTGGTGCCGTGAAAAATTCGAAAAATTGGTGTTGACCTGGGAGTTGAACCTAGACCCTTCGGCGTGTGAGCGTCGCACTCTACCCAATAGTAATGCTCTGTAATGCGAATTCTTTAACATCATTCTTGAGGGGACGTGGGAAACTCACACGTCAACATCAGAGGCACGATCTTCCACAAGTCCGTTCAACTGCTAGCTTATGCGGATGACATTGACGTGATCGGCCGAACTCAGCGAGCCGTCAATGAGGCGTTTGCTAGCATCGAAGCGGAAGCGGCTAAAGTGGGACCCATGATAAACGAGGGCTATCATCGAAGAAGGACGCAGAACATCGACGTCTCGGACAGAGCGTCACTATGGGCAGCAGACACTTCGGGGTAGTCAAGGACTTCGTCTATCTCGGCTCCGTGGTGAATTGGGACAACAACATCAGTACCGAAATCAAACGCAGAATCACTCTTGTCAATCGCTGGTTCTTTGGGTTTAAGAGGCAATTGAGTAATAAAGCAATCAATAAAGCAATAAAGCGAACGACCAAAGTGACTTTGTACAACCCCTTGATCATCCCAGTCCTGCTTTACGGCGCAGAAAACTGAACGCTACTAAAAGTGGATGAGGAAGCCCTTGGTCTTTTCGAGAGAAAAGTTTTGCGTGCGTTTTTGGGTTCTGTTTTCGTTGATGGCATCTGGAGGAGAAGATTCAACCACGAACTGTATGGGCTGTACGGCGGCATGAGCCTAGACAAGCGTCTACGGATACAACGCTTAAGATGCCTAGGCTATGTTGAGCGTATGGATAAGACTGATTCGGCCCGAAAAATCTTTGAATCTGAGCCATTGGGACAACGCAACAGAGGACGTCCTAGACTGAGATGGCGCACACAAGTGGAAAAGGACCTCAACCAACTTGGAGTGCGCAATTAGAGGCAGCTGGCAAGAGATCGTGCTAGCTAGAGAGGCATGTTGGCTGAGGCCCAGGTCCACCCCGGACTGTAGTGCCATACGAAGAAGAAGAATAATCTGCCTGTTAAAAAATGAAACGGCTTTGAATTTGAGCTCTTTTACTATAAAAAACTAAGACTTTATTAAAAAAAAAAGGAAAACCTCCACAAACTGAGGAGCATTCTTTTGGTTGAAGATTTAGAATACTGTCAGTGAACGCCGGGCCAAGGAATTCAATCTCGTTACAGAAATATCGATATAAAAAATTAATTTCGCACTAGTTGCCCAGTTTGTTGGAAAGCAAGGTTCTTTAAATACGAAGGTTGCCTTTTATATTTCGGGATTGGGCAACCCTAGTGTTGCAATCTGGTAACTGCCAGTTGTGGTCGCCGTGGCGTAGTGGGTAGAGTGCGACGCTCACACGCCGAAGGGTCTAGTTTCAATTCCCGCTTGAACACTTCGAATTTTTCACGGCACCACCTCTTTCTAGCTGCTGACAACACTCAAAGATTAATAACTGTCTAAGAAAGCTTCTCAAATTTCGCCGTTCGGAGTCGGCAAAAAACTGTAGGTCCCTTCTACTCGTGAGAGAACAGTAGCGCGCACAACACGAGTAGTTGATGAGCAACCTCGGTCCTGGTTCCCCTGTGGACTGTCGCACCAACAACTATTATTATTATTCAATTTGCATTTGAAATTGTTGTCTAAGTCCAGTGTCTAAGAGCAGTGATGTTCATACACTCTAAAGGCCCGGCCATCTTAAGCGTTGTATTCGAAGACGATTGACGCGGCGCATGTCGCTGTACAGCCTATAGAGTTCGTCGTGAAATATTCTCCTCTAGATGACATTGTCTTGTCCTCTTCGTTCCTGACTAATTCTTTTTCCAAATCTTGGTCTGATTCCCGCTTCAGTTCCCTTAACGGAGCAGATAATGGCAGATAAGTAAGTCCAATAAGGTAAATCATTGCTCACTTACTCAACAAACTCCTTCTCAAAGTGGCAAATCGTTCTGAAATTTATTTCAAATTCCTGGCGAAGACCATGTTTCAGCCCCTTTTACGAGCACTTATTCAAATATTTGTCCAATCGCTTGCCAGGAGCCTCATCCAAGCTTATTCCATTTAATTGTCCAAGACTTTCCTTAAGTCCTTGTAGAATTCTTGACTTAAATCATCGTCTTCATTAATTCCCTGTCTAGCCTGAATTCAAATTTCAACTGATGGCATAATGCTGTGTACTCTCGCCCACTCATACATTTGTTACTACAACTCTTCTGCATATCACAACCCAGCACCCCCTCCCAAAAGCTAAACCCCAACTTAACCTCAAACAACCTCGTTTTCGTTTCGTTGTGAGATCATTTTATCAGAAAAAGATTCACTTTCCTGCAGGAACAGTCTAAGACAGATGAGGATTGATCGTGCTCCCTGCCAGCCAGCGAAGGCAATTTTGTGCTCTGCGTTCTGTCAAAAAGAAATCACATTTTTTGATCAACCGCAAAAGTGCTTCTAAACACATGCAAATGTGATAAATCATTGCTCATAACTGCCTGACCATCCCCTCCCTTGCCATTAGCAACCTTGACCTTCACCGTCACACCTTCCCTTCTCGTAATCTCAGCCCGAGATCCATCTCCTTTCCCTGTAACACTTAGTTCGCGGTAAGACTCTCGTTCGAAATGAAAACAATTTTAATCGTATTTGCGTATCTCGTGTGTAATGATTGCGCTGACTCACTGGCTTCGCTGACTACGGATGAAGTGGAGGTTTGCAGTGATGACTGTGATTTTTGAGGTGTCTTCCCGAAGAGCGCTTACTCGGAAAATGAATCATTTCTGGTTGATGTGCGTGATCTGGATTCAGATGTGGACATTTGTCTAAATCTATGACAAGGCTGTTTTAGTTGCAACTGTGGTGTGGTGAGGTTCTTCCCACAACGAATTGAAAACTCATTTGTCTTCGATTGATGTTCGCCTGTGCGTTTTCCTAAGAAATCTGACGCACGCTCCATGGGACTGAGATGGTCTGCAGTCGATTTGGCAAATCCAAAGAGAAGGTAGCAACCCTTGAAATCCGAGCGGAAGGGAAATTCAAATTTACATACATCAACAGCCACTCACACGACACCGAACGACGACGCGACGACGACATGACTCCACGAGGCATTGTTGTATGAAGCGGCAGTTCACATGAACCGAGGTCGGGAAATTGCGGTAAAAGTGCCCAAAATGGTCCATATTTTGAGAGCCCTCAGACCTTTCAGACATTTGGTGTCATCAGGAGGACCCTTAAAAGCAGAAATTTGCATTTTAATGGCCATTACCAGGAAACTGGTGGGAAAATTGAAACGAAAAGTGAACAGATTGCGAGGAGTGCTGAGGGGATTATGGACATCATTTAGATTTTATGATCAAGACGCCGGCCATTAGGAGGAAGGAGGAGTGCGAGTGTAAACAATGAAGACTTGAAGGGATAAAAGTGCTTTAAGAAGGAAGGATTTTGACGGGAATGACTGACTTTTCGAACAGAAAGAGAGGAACTTTTGTGTTTTGGAAAAGAAACTTTAAGGAGATGTTACAACTGTTTTTAACATTGCACCAGCATTCAGTTGAACTCCTTTACCAGTCATGTGCATCATCTTAGGCGAGCTTGTCCTCTATTTTGTTGTTCCAGGGGCTTGGATTTAAACACTCTTCGGACTGGAGCTGTGTTGTCTATCCATTCATGACTATGACCGTCATATTTAACACGTTCCCTGCCGAGTGTACCGAAAACAGTACACGCTAAGCTTCATTTCTACGCCAACGTGTTTTTTTCAAATTAATTTTTTTTTTTCTAAATTGTAGTTCTCGTTATGGTTGTTTTATGTTATTTAGTGATGTTTACAGGAATTTTTGCATCGTGTACTGATAACGGTACACGCGGCGTGGTGATTAGTCATGATAGCAAAGCAAAGCAAAGCAATAAGAATTTATACAAAACTATTAAAGCGCTTACTGTGTACTGTTTTCGGTACACGCGGCGTAGAAATGACACCTAGTGAAAAACAGCTTGGCAGGGAACGTGTTAAGGAAACTTCGCCTTGCAGCCTTTAGAAACCATCTATGTCTCTTTTCCTCTAGATGCCGTTAACGCTAACAGATAGTACGCTGCAGATAGTAAGTAGAAGATCAATGTTCTCCTCATTGCCAGGCTAGCGGCTCTATTAGTCCTTAAGTACTTACAGCCATATTGTGGAACATTGTGGAACCGATAAATCAGATTTCAGCTGTCAAAATTCCGTAACATCTGTGAATTTCTAACACGGAGCCCCAAACCTTTCCTTCCAATCTAGAGACTGGAATCGGAAGTTCTCCTGGTGTTCCCCCTCCCTGTCTTCTTTAAAGTATTTCACCGCAGGATTACTGTCCCTCATTTTGAAATCTCAGAAACTCGAAGGAATCTACAAACGAAACGAAAACGTGTCGCACTCGAACGCAGTGGCACTCGCTCAATTAGAGAGATCATGCGGAAAACTCCAGGAGATTAAGTTGTCAATCGAGTGGCTATTTTCAGTTCAATTTGACTTGGCTCTCAGCCCATCTGATGGGCCATCAGGTTGGCACTGCACTCTGTGGCAATGCTGCAACAATTTAGCAGTCTTACCCGATGTATCATCGGGAAGTGTTTTTAGGTGCGAGCAAAAATATAAACATGTCTCTTTAAATAGCGTCGTTTCCATTTTATGCTGCCGGATAAATCAACAATTTATTTCTTCGCTTTGAAGATTCTGTTTATGTCGTCCATAAATTTTCATAAATTTGGAGTAATCCTCAGTCATAAGAGGGGGATTAGGTGAAGTGCTTGCATTTGCAAAATTAGCAAAGAGATTGTGGTTGTGCCTACATAAATGATTTTCTTTCAAAGAACTTGTCCGTTGAGTATTTGCAAGTGATTTAGCCTGAGGGAATCAGCAAATGATGGGAATGTACACCGGACTGTGATGGTCGTGCAAGTCGAATTGAAGAAAATCAGATTCAAAAGGACAAAAAGTTCATAATGCTCATAAGCTCGGAATTTGTTAGTTCAACGCAAGCAATTCCTAACCGTCATAAGTATCCGCCTTCAAATTTAAAATTGATCACATCTTAAAATAGGTGTGTTTTTTTAATAAAATTAAATAGAACGTGAGATTTACTTGGTTCGCTGGGGAGCTAAACTACAAACAGATTGGCAACATCCTCCTACACAATTTGAATCTCAAGGTTTTTTCTTTACACTGATCAAACCAAATTCAAATTCCTTTGACTGGAAATCACGAAAACACGCTTGGAAGCAAACATATTTAGAAAGTCCAAATGCAACTATTAAGTTTCATGTTTACAGTCGTATACCATTTAAAAATATTTTTTTAAATAACAAAAACACAAATAGAAATTAGGAATAAAAAAATCATAGGAGCGTTAGTTCAGTGCATTAATTTGTAAATAATTAATATATTCTTGATTCTCTTTTCCGCCTTATAACTTCTATGCCAAACTAAAGATTTCGCCAATGACTTGGTATACTTTGGATCTTTTTTCAACCATTCTTGCATGGAATTTCTTTTCAGCTGATTTTTTTTACATAGCTATGTTATTGTGTGGTGGTCGCCGTGGCGTAGTGGGTAGAGTGCGACGCTCACACGCCAAAGGGTCTAGGTTCGACTCCCAGTTCAACACCAATTTTTCTAATATTTCACAGCACCATTTCTTCCGAGCTGCTGACAACACTCAAAGAGTAATAATGTCTAAGAAAGCCTCTCAAATTTCACCGTTCGGAGTCGGAAAAAAACTGTAGGTCCCTTCTACTCGTGAGAGAACAGTAGCGCGCACAACACGAGTAGTTGATGAGCAACCTAGGCCCTGGTCCCCCTTTGGACTGTAGCGCCTAACAATTATTATTATTATTATTATTATTATTATTATTATGTTATCGTAGTTTCCTTTCTATAGTTTCGCACATGCTATTGGGTTTTGTTTTTAATTCGTGTGGTTTGCTAAGAGATGGCATACCTTGCATCATTCCATTGGAACATGCGTTGGAAGCTACTGTCATTGTACGTCATTTCAGTATACGAGGAGCCTTCTATATATTCTCGGTATCGGGCTGAAGCTGAAGCTAAACTGACTTATTTATCAAGTAATACTACAAGGCATACTGGTATGAAATGATGCGTTTTTTTTTTGGAAAATAAAACACTAATAATTAATGGGAAAGTAAAAACATTTCATTCAAAGTATTGGCCATTGTTTTCTACACATTTTGACCACTTTTCTGGCAAATCAATCAGACATCCAATTTTCGACCTCCTCGTAGGAGTCAAAGTGCTGCTCAGCCAATGCGTGTCCCATCGATGAAAACAAATGGTAGTCGGAAGGAGCCAAGTCTGGGGAATACGGCGGGTGGGGTAGCTGCTCCCAGCCTGATTGTATCCTGAACTGGTGTTGCTTTGTGTGCAGGTGCATTGTCATGGAGCAAAATTACCTTACCGTGTCTTCTGGCCCATTCTGGTGGTTTCTCGATCAATGCGTGGTTCAAATTGTTGTCATTTGTTGTCGGTAGCGATCAGTATTAACGGTTTCACCAGGTTTTTGGAGCTCGTGGTACAGCACACCTTTCTGGTCCCACCAAACACACAGCATTGTCTTCTTGCCGAATCGATCTAGTTTTGCAGTCGATGTTGATGGTTGTCCCAGATTAATCCATGATTTTTTCCGTTTAGGATTCTTAGAATAAATCCATTTTTCATCGCCAGTGACAATCCGATGCAAAACCGATTTTCTTTCGTGTCTTTGAAGCAAAATTTCACAAGTGTGAAGTGCGGTTCTCCATTTGTCTTTCATTCAATTCATGTGGCACCCATTTTCCACACTTTTGGATCTTTCCCATAGCTTTAAAACGGTCAGAAATTGTTTGTTGTGCAACATTTAACATTGCTGCCATTTGCTTTTGACCCAAAGTGTCATCTCCATCCAATATCGTTTGCAATTCGGCGTCTTCAAACTTTTTTGGTGGTCTTCCACGTTCTTCATTTCTCACATAAAAATCATTGTTTCTGAGCCGTTGAAACTATCTTTTGCAAGTTGCTTCTGATAGAGAACGATCACCATTTGCCTCGACAAGCATTCGATGCGACTCTGCAGCACCTTCCTTCAAATGAAAACAAAAAATTAATGCTTTCTGCAAATCATCACTTTCTGGTACAAATTCGAGATTTTTAACACGATAAACAAATATGATGTTGTCTGTTCAATGACTTGATGTATACTTAATATTTTTCACAGATGTTAATATTTTTCACATCAACAAACAAAAAAAAAAAAAAAATAAGGGCTTGTTCAAAACAAATGTTCATTATCGAGACAATTGTATCTTGACGGTCACTTCATCCCGGTATACCTGGTATTATTTTTATGCATTCTTGTATGATTTCTTATAAATGTGATTATTTATTCGTGTTTTATCTCTAGGTAAACAGAATCATAATGGCAACTTAGACGATGGTGGTTAAAATTGAGCATCGCGTTGTAATTAAATTTCTCACTAAGCAGGGAAAAAATAAAAAAACTATTAATGAAGAGATGGTGGCTGTTTACCAGGGTTCCGCACTTTCATTATGAACTGTGTAAAAGTGGTCACGTGAGTTCAAGAGAGGCAGAGAGAGCATTGAAGGCGACTATAGCTCCTGCGCCACGGCTACTGATTGTACGGGAGAAAGCATCAAAGAAGTCGAAAAACTTGTTCTTGAGGATGCCCGACTATAGCTCCTGTGCCACGGCTACTGATTGTACGGGAGAAAGCATCAAAGAAGTCGAAAAACTTGTTCTTGAGGATGCCCGATTAAAGGTGAAAATGATGGCAGAGATCACTAAGCCTTCAACTGGTACCATTCACACCATTCTTCATTCATCTGAACCTTTCAAAGGTCAGTGCAAGGTGGGTGCCACGAATGCTCACAACGCCTCAGAAAAAAGTGGGAATCGCATGCTGTAGAGAGCTTTTTGAGTTGTGAGAACGCGGACGGTGATATGTATCGAATTGTTACTGGGGACGAAACATAGGTTCACCACTATGACCCTGAAAGCAAACAAGAGTCCATGCAGTAGCATAAAAGAGGAACAGACCCACCGAAAAAGTTCAAAGTCACTGGGTCTGCCGGGAAGCTCATGGCCACAGTTGTTTGGAACTCAAACTCTTGAGCATTGACTACACAAACAAAATAAAGGTGAAACCATCAAAGCCACATCCTATGCTCCCACTTTGCATAATTTGCGGGAGAAATTTAAAAAAACAGATAGGTTAAACTCTCAGTGGGTGTATTGCTTCTTCATGACAACGGGCCTGTTCATACGGCTCGAGTTTCCAAGGCTGCTGCGCGAGATTGTGGTTATGAAGAAATCCAGCATCCACCCTATAGTCCAGACCTTGACCCTAGTGAATAGTATTTCTTATTTCCAGATTTGAAAAAATATCTTCGTGGGAAAAGATTTTCGGGTGATGAAGAACTTAAGTCGGCAATAAATGGGTATTTTACAGACATTTATAAATATAGAATGCCGTTCATGACTGAAAATACTGGAATTGAAACTTAAGTTTGTTCTTTAAGATATAAAATTCATATTTAGAGTTCTACTTACCAGGCTGCCGGCTTGAACATAGCTCTTAAATTCATCTTACAAAACTATCTTTTTTCTGTTATGAATTATTAATAAATGAATTGTAATAAATAAATTACTTAAGTGTTAGGAAGTGATAGTTTATGAAATTCGAAATATGTTGCGTAGTAATTTGAAAATTCCCCTAATTTTGTTTCCAACAGATCCACTCAGTAGAATTCTTAATATTTTTTTTTTTTTGTGTTACTTTAACGTCATAAAATTCTTATTGTTCTTGGTTATATTCTAGTTATTAGCAATGATGGATAACAAGATTTATTTTTTAGTTTGAAGTTTCTTTGCCTTTCTGCACCATTTCGTTAACTTGATTAAGGAACTATCTTTCAAGCCCATGTACAACAAAAATAAAGTACACTTTTATTTAGGAAATGTTTAAAACGGGGTACCACATTTTTTCGAAAACTTTTATTGTAAATTATTTTTTTTTCCTTCTTCCGGTATTCAAAAATTGTTCTGTTTCAATAAAATTAACAGAATAACACTGTAAAAGAAAATAGTTGCATTTTAAGTTTTGTAAGGTTATTGGTCTTAAGCGTTTTTTGTTTTTCAATCGAATTGCCGATTTTTCTGATAAAATATACTAATTCATATGTGCGTACAAAAAGGCACAAAATTTCCTTTGGTATTTCATGTAAAACTTACAACATACAATGTTTTTCCACTGAAAATATGTCTTCTCTGTAATGTATTCACTTCCAAGTACCCAAAAAGTGTACTCTCAATTTTCCGCAGAATTTCTGAAGGATTGCAAAATTTCAGGGAATTTATGCTTCAAGGCACGTCCGCTGTCGACGCCATCCCTCAAGCCGATTCTGTGGAATTTTATTCCCAAACAATGGAAGTTTCTAGGAAGAAGAAGTAGAGGAACAAAAATTCCAAGTAGGGCCTTGTTCAGAGAAAGGAAGCGGAGTGCTTAACATCGTCATTATCGGTTTGAACATTTTCCAGAGTTTAAATGTTAACTGTCATCAATTATTCTAGATCGCTCACTTGAAGAAATTCCTTTTATAACATTTAAACCTACTTTTCACACAGAGCATCAACTGTTCTATTTGATATGTTAAGACCATTTTTATTAGAGGTATAGAGATTTGAACTGGAAAAGAAAAACCTTCGTTTTTTTTATATTAATAATTGTTGGCGCTACAGTCCAAAGGGGGACCAGGGCCTAGCTTGCTCATCAACTACTCGTGTTGTGTTCTCTCACGAGTAGAGGGGACCTACAGTTTTTTGCCGACTCCGAACGGCGAAATGTGAGAAGTTTTCTTAGACAGTTATTTGAGTGTTGTCAGCAGCTCGAAAGAGGTGGGGTCGTGAAAAATTTGAAAAATTGATGTTTAGTTGGGAGTCGAACCTTGATCCTTCGGCGTGTGAGCGTCGCACTCTACCCACTACGCCACGGCATATAATTTAATGAATTCGAAAAACTACTTTTTGGCATTTCATGATTTTTGGCATATGTCCTCCACGGCTGTTTTGAAAAAAGTCTAATCGGTTAGGTTGCCATTATTTTTAAATGGTAGCACTAGCTAACTTGTTGGATTTCTTTCATATACACCACAAATAGCTAATGACCATCTCCCTCATAAATGAAGAAAGCACACAAATGTAACGACGCTATTGCCATTAACGCAAAGTGCTGCCAAGTATATTTTGATAAATTATTAATCGGCGATGGCCGTTTTTTGGTGCACTTTTAATTTAAGCGTGTATACGCTTGCAAAAAAACATACCTATTGTAACTTTGTTTGTGGCCGCCGTGGCGTAGTGGGTAGAGTTCAACGCTCACACGCTGAAAGTCTAGGTTCGATTCCCGGTGCAAAGCCTAGAATTTTTTTACGGCACGACGTGATTTTCAAAATGAGTTCGAGCTGCTGAAAACACTCAAAGAGTAATCACTGTCTAAGAAAACTTCTCAAACTTCGCCAAAAACCTGTAGGTCGGAGTCGACAAAAACCTGTACGTCCCTTCTACTCGTGAGAGAACAGTAGCGGGCACAACAGGAGCCGTGGATGAGCATCGCCATGTGGACTGTCGCGCCATTCAATTGTTAATTATAACGTTGTGTCAAACTGCACTCGCAGGTTCATCACTCGACTTGTGGATTATCTTCACTCCAAATGTGCTACTGCTGTTTATG
Organism: Eristalinus aeneus; assembly: GCA_955652365.1. Classification (NCBI taxonomy): domain Eukaryota; kingdom Metazoa; phylum Arthropoda; class Insecta; order Diptera; family Syrphidae; genus Eristalinus; species Eristalinus aeneus. The sequence continues at coordinate 42,754,968 of OY019132.1, forward strand.
GACGGATTCAGTCTACCAAAACTGAGTTTCATCTTACTTACTTATCACGGAGACTTAAACGTCCTGATAGTCTCGCGCATGCTGCTTCTAGTTTTCAAGATCCAGCTCTCTACCGTCCGCGATCACTTGTCCTCACTCCGGAGATTCGGTCTTCCCTTCCTTCTTGAACACGGTGCTGGGATTGAAAGACCCTCTGAACTAGAGCGTTGTTGTTCGTTGGCTCGATGTGACTGAGAAAGTGTTATCGTCAATTTCTTGTCTTTCGAACTACATTTACGTCTAGAAAAAGTACTCTGCTGTGTCTTCTTCTACTCCATCTGCCTTCTTCGCAGAAAAGCCCATGTATTCTCAAAAAAATTACTTATGAAAATTGGAAAACCAGAACTGTGATTTTCAAAATAAATGCAAACAATATGGGAACGAAATGCCAAATCAAACTGGACATAATTCAAACCAAACCAAAATAAAATTAAAAAATTATGAAAATATTGTTGTGTATTTATATTAAGCGTGTTCAAAACAATGTGAATTTTCTTTTCTTTTTTTTTAATATTTACCAGGTATACCGAAATGGGCGTCAGGATACAAATGTCGAGATAGGGAACATTTGTTGTGAACGAGCCCTTATTTTTTTTTTTGTTTGTTTGCTATGACATCTGTGAAAAACACTTAGTATACATCAAGTCATTGAACAGACAATATAATATTTTTCATCGTGTTAAAAATGTCGAATTTTGTACCAGAAAGTGATGATTTGCGGAAAGCATTAATTTTTTGTTTTCATTTGAAGAAAAGTGCTGCAGAGTCGCATCGAATGCTTGTAGAGGCATATGGTGATCATGCCCTATTAAAAGCAACATGTGAAAGATGGTTTCAACGGTTCAGAAATATTGATTTTGATGTGAGAACTGAAGAACGTGGAAGACCACCAAAAAAGTTTGAGGACGTTGAATTGCAAACGATATTGGATGGAGATGACACTTTGAGTCAAAAGCAAATGGCAGCAATGTTAAATGTTGCACAACAAACAATTCAAATCTATAAGTGTGGAAAATGGGTGCCACATTAATTGAATGAGAGACAGATGAAAACCCAAAAAAAATTCTTGTGAAATTTTGCTTCAAAGACACGAAAGAAAATCGATTTTGCATCGGATTGTTACTGTCGATGAAAAATGGATTTATTTTAAGAATCCTAAACGGAAAAAATCATGGGTTAATCTGCGACAACCGTCAACATCGACTGCAAAACTAGATCGATTCGGCAAGAAGACAATGCTGTGTGTTTGGTGGGACCAGAAAGGTGTGCTGTATCACGAGCTCCTAAAACCTGGTGAAACCGTTAATACTGATCCCTACCGACAACAAATGACAACAATTGGAACCATGCATTGAAAAACCACCAGAATGGGCCAGAAGACACGGCAAGGTAATTTTGCTCCATGACAATACATCTGCACACAAAGCAAAACCGGTTCAGGATACAATCCGGCTGGGAGCAGATACCCCACCCGCCGTATACACTAGACTTGGCTCCTTCCGACTACCATTTGTTTTCATCGATGGGACACGCATTGGCTGAGCAGCACTTTTATTCCTACGAGGAGGTCGAAAATTGGGTGTCTGATTGGTTTGCTTTAAAAGACGAACAATTTTATTGGCGTGGTATTCACAAATTGCAAGAAAGGTAGTCAAAATGTGAAGAAAACAATGACCAACACTTTAAATAAAATGTTGTTACTTTCCCATTAACAATTAGTGTATATAGCTGGTATTTATCCAGCAATTTCTACTAGGTTTACTTAAATTTCAGAATTAGAGAACGAAAACAAATATTAATCATCGAAAATGGCTTTATGGTTTTTCAAAATATTCCCCAAGATCAATACACTTTTGCATGCGCTTGAACCTATTGTCGAAGCACTTTTGCCACTCTGATTGAGGTATCTCCAAAACATGCATTCTGAACACATCAACCGCTTCTTCAGGTGTCGAAAAACGTTGACCTCTCATTTTATTTTTTACGTACGGGAATCAAAAGAAGTCCTACGTTACGATGTCAGGACTATACGGCCGATGACTCCTCAAATCGATTGAGTGCTCAAAAATGTAGTTGTTTGCGTCGATGTGTGAGAGCTCGCATTGTCGTAGTAAAGAGTGATCTGTTTTCGGCGGTTGGTTTTCCTGATTTCTGGAAGATAACTGGCAAACAAATGGTTGTGTACCACTCAGAATTGACTGTTCTGCGTTGATCTAGTGGTGCGGTTGCGACATGTCCTGTTATTCCCAAAAAAACAGGCAACCATTTGCTTGGAAATGCTTTTTGACGGTCATGTTCATGCAATATTGAATGTATGCTGGTCCCACTAATGCCTAAAGTTGTCTCAATCTCACGATAGATCACATGACGGTCTTGAAATATCAGTTGACGCACAGCATCAATGGTTTCCGGAACAACAACTGATTTTGCATGACTTTCACGGAATTCGTTTTGGAGTGAACTACGACCTCGGTTAAATTCACCATACCATCGACAAACACTGATCCTTGATGGAGCTTCATCGCCAAAAATTGAATTAAGTTCATTGATGCACCGTTGTGGAGTTAATCTAAGTCGAAACAATCGCACGAACATTTTCACGATTTAATTGAATTTTTGACCGAGATGAATCTTTTAATTTATTGTAAACAACACAAATAGCACTCGTATGTCAAAACGATCTGAGTACGTATAACCTCAAAAATGTCAAACTTTACGATAGAGCTGGCATTTGCCAGATTGCAGCACTAGGGTTGTCCAATCCCGAAATATAAAAGGCAACCTTCGAATTTGTCCTCCTCAAAACACAGCAGAAAGTCGTCGACTACGCGAAACGAATAAAATAAATAAATTTGCCTTGCTTTTTGAACAGACCTCGTACAAATAAAAATGTCTTGTTCATTTGTCGTTAGCCTAGTCTCTCCATTTTATTTAATTTGCCAACAATCGGTGTCACATCTCAAATGAAATTTCGTCTTCTGAGATAAGAACGTCCAGTTAAACCGAAGATTGGAAGAAAGTTAAAACACCTTGTGACGAAATTTCAAGTTTAATCGATAAGAAATTCCAGCACTTGAGCTCACTTCAAGAGGCATTTAAAAAACTACTGATACTGAGCTGATGTCACCACTCAACTATAGGGGGGAACTTATCGCGATAATGGTCTTCGATTGTAATGAGTGTTTACTTGACGAAAAGCGTGCGGTCTTACGTCTGATTGTACAAATCAAAAATATAAACAAGGTTGTGTTTGTGTTCAGAAAGCTTTCAGTCGGTGACTGATGCATGAAGGCATGCAAATCAAGACTTTACTTAGCAGAGGTTTTGTAGTGTTCTTGGTAAAATGTTTCGATCATGCAACGCTTTCGGGTTTTTAATTGGAATGGTACGCTTGCGCGGGAAGATGTTCTTTCCTTAAAACATGGTTTTCAAACAAAATCAAAAATAAAAGTTTTACGTGACTTTTTAACTTACGAGGACTTACAAAAATAGATTAATCATCAAGCGACTGATTGTACTTCTTAGACTGATTGTTCTTCTTAGAAATTATTATACTAGTGCTCATGCTATTCGAATGTGTTAAACTAACTTCAACACCACCGGACAGCTAAATCTTCCTTCCGAGGCTCCGCTTTGGTAGAGACCTATTTCCCAACAAGGAAAGGAACAACGTACGGCAGGAATAAATTACCATTATGCCGTTAAGACAGATCGATGAGTCTGATAAATAATCAAGCTCCTAATAATAATAATAATTGTTGGGGCGACAGTCCACAGGGGGACCAGGGCCTAGCTTGGTCATCAACTACTCGTGTTGTGCGCGCTATTGTTCTCTCACGAGTAGAAGGGACCTACAGTTTTTTGCCGACTCAGAACGGCGAACGGCTTTCTCAGACAGTTATTACTCTTTAAGTATTTTCAGCAGCTCGAAAGAGGTGGTGCCGTGAAAAAATTCGAGGTATTCAGCCGGGAATCGAACCTAGACCATTCTTCGTGTGAGCGTCGCACTCTACCTACTACGCCACGGCGGCTCCTACCAGGAGGAAAACAGACCCTTTATAATAGATAATAGAGTCACAATGAATGTTGAATAATTGGGGGTTCGCTTTTAATCTTAAAAGGAGACCGCATGAGGTCTCCCAGACATAGATGTGGTCAGGAGAGATGTATTAGGTCTGTAGTCGAACAAAGCTGCCAGAGCTGATGGACTCTTCGAGACACTTAGCTAAGGCGCTTGACATTGACATGATTATTAGACTGCGGCTGCATTGAAGCGGAAGCGGCTAGAATGGTGTAGTAGTATTGCTCCCGACAACATTCTGCCTCTGTTTGTTAGAGCTTTAAAAGCAATTTTGTTTAACCTCTTGAGACAATATTTAATATGTTCCTTAAGGCTGGTAGATTTCTCGATTGCTGGAAACACTCATAAATATCCTCAGTTCATAAGTCTGGATCACAAAACATTTTTACAATTATAAACCAATAGATAGGCTTTATAGCTTAGTGCACAACTATATCTGTAGAGAACAGAACAGCATGGGTTTATAGGTGGTAGGGCTTCTGCTACAAACCTACAATATATTCTCGGTATCGGGGTGAAACTGTAGTTATACATATAAAAACTAATTTATCGAGTAATACTATTATTTTAGTGCATTCATGTAATATTTCATATAAATGTGATTATTAATTCGCGTTTTATCTCTAGTTAAACAAAATCATAATGGCAACTGAGATGATGATGTCAAAAATTGAGTATCGCACTGTAATTAAATTTCTCACTAAGCAAGGAAAAAATCAAAAAACTATTAATGAAGGGATGGTGGCTGTTTACCAGGGTTTCGCACCTTCATTATCAACTGTGCAAAAGTGGTCAAGTGAATTCAAGAGTGGAGGAGAGAGCACTGAAGACGACCCCAGCTCCGGCGCCCCGGCTACTGCTTGTACGGGAGAATGCATCAAAGAAGTCCAAAACTTGTTCTTGAGGATGCCCAAATAAAAATTAAAATGATGGCAGAGATCACTAAGCCTTCAACTGTTACCATTCACACCATTCTTCATTCATCTGAACCTTTCAAAGGTCAGTGCAAGGTGGGTGCCACGAATGCTCACAGCGCCTCAAAAAAAAAGTGAGAATCGCATGCTGTAGACAGCTTTTGGAGATGTGTAGTGAGAACGCGGCCGGTGTTCTTCTTCTTCTTCTTGTGGCGCTACAGTCCGGGGTAGACCTGGGCCTCAACCAACATGCCTCTCCAGCCAGCACGATCTTTCGCCAGCTGTCTCCAGTTGCGCACTCCAAGTTGGCTGAGGTCCTTCTCCACTTGTGTGCGCCACTTTAGTCTAGGTCGTCCCCTGTTGCGTTGTCCTAATGGCTCGGATTCAAAGACTTTTCGGGCCGGAGCAGTGGTGTCCATACGCTCTACATGGCCTAGCCATCTTAAGCGTTGTATCCGTAGACGCTTGACCAGGCGCATGTCGCTGTACAGCCCATAGAGTTCGTCATTATATCTTCTTCTCCAGATGCCATCAACGCAAACAGGACCAAAAATCGCACGCAGAACTTTTCTCTCGAAAAGACTAAGGGCTTCCTCATCCGCCTTTGCTACCGTCCAAGATTCTGCGCCATATAGTAGGACGGGGATGATCAAGCTGTTGTATAAAGCGAGCTTAGTCCTTCGAGAGGGGGCTTTATTACTCAATTGCCTCTTGAGCCCAAAGAAACAGCGATTGGCAAGAGGGATTCTGCGTTTGATTTCCGTACTGATGTTTTTGTCCCTGTTTACCGCGGAGCCGAGGTAGACGAAGTCCTTGACTACCTCGAAGTTTCTGCTGCCTAGTGTGACGCTCCGTCCGAGACGTCGATGTTGTGTGTTCTTTCTTGATGACAGCATGTACTTCGTTTTGCCCTCATTTACCGCCAGACCCATTTTAGCCGCTTCCACCTCAGTACCAGCAAACGCCTCATTGACGGCTCGCTGTGTTCGTCCAATCACGTCAATGTCATCTGCGTAAGCTAGCAATTGAATTGACTTCTGGAAGATCGTGCCTCTGGTGTTGACTTGTGAGTTACCCACGATCTTCTCGAGGATGATGTTAAAGAAGTCACATGACAGTGCGTCGCCTTGTCTAAATCCTTTTTTGATATTGAAGGTCTCGTTGAGTTCGGTACCGACCTTGACGGAGCAGCGAGAGTTCTCCATCGTCATCCTACACAATCTGACGAGTTTGGTAGGATTGCCAAAACTAGACATGGCACTGTATAGCTCGTCTCTATGCACTCTGTCATATGCAGCCTTGAAATCGACGAATAGGTGGTGAGTGTCAATTAGCATTTCTTGGGTCTTGTTATGGATCGAATTTTTTACTGGGGACGAAACATGGGTTCACCACTATGACCCTGAAAGCAAACAAGAGTCCATGCAGTGACATAAAAGAGGAACAGACCCACCGAAGAAGTTCAAAGTCACTCCGTCTGCCGGGAAGCTCCTGGCCACAGTTGTTTGGAACTCAAAGAGAATCAAAAAAAATAAAGGTGAAACCATCAAATCCACATCCTATGCTCCCACTTTGCATAATTTGCGGGAGGAAATTAAAAAAAAAACGGGGTAAACTCTCAGCGGTTGTGTTGCTTCTTCATGACAACGCTCCTGTTCACAAGACGCGAGTTTCCAAGGCTGCTGCGTGAGATTTTGGTTTCGAAGAAATCCAACACCTACCTTACAGTCCGGACCATACCCCTAGTGATTATTTCCTGTTTCCGGATTTGAAAAAATATCTTCGTGGAAAAAGGTTTTCGGATGATCAAGAACTCATGTCGGCAATAATTGGATATTTTGCAAATTTATTTTTTTGAGGGTTTAAAAAAGCTTAAATCAAGATGTAACAAGTGCATTGATGTTAGGGGTTAGATTATATTGAAAAATAAAAACAATTTAAATTGAAGTCACTTATTTTTTCATATCGATACCGAGAGTTTATTGAACGTCCCTCGTAATAGTATAAGACCTACTACAAATTTAGTAGTAGAAGACCTTTTACCAACCATCTACAAATCGATTGAGTTTTCACGGATTTATCAAAAGCTTTTGACAGAGTCCACTACAACGTTCTTTCAAAAATACTTGAAATGTTTCGACGCGACGCTCATACACTGAAGGTCCAGGTTCAATTCCCGGCTGAACACCTCGAAGTTTTCATGGCACAACCTCTTCCGAGCTGCTGACAACATTCAAAGAGTAATAGCTGTCGAAGAAAGCTTCTCAAACTTCGCCGTTCGGAGTCGGTAAAAAACTGTAGGTCCCTTCTGCTCGTGTCAGAACAATAGAGCGCACAACACAATAAGTTGATGAGGAAGGATGAGGCCCTGGCCCCCTGTGGACTGTCGCCCCATACAATTCTTTCTATTTCGCAATACCATGGAATTTAACGATCCTTATGCGCTTAAGTCCCTCTACACGTTGCTTATTCGTTCTGTATTGAAATTTAGCTGCGTCGTTTATACAGTCCGTACCATCATATTGAAATGCTTATCAGTGTATTGAGGAAATTCAAAAGCGTTTTACAAAGTTTGCTCTCCGTAAAATGAATCGGAATAAGATCACTGAATAATTCCCGGGACACGTAGGGGGCGCCACTTACGAAAACTATGAATTAAATATTAATTTTGTTTAGTTTGTGGCGCCCCCTATATTTCCCGAAATTTATTGAGTAATGTGTTACACCTTACACCGCAGTAAAATCGGTAGATTTTAAGACAAGCCACATGATAGCTCACAAATTGATCTGCAGAATGCCATGTCTACGGTTGATACTCCCATCGAGCGCAAAAAGGTGGTGATAGTAGATAGATCACTCTAACTGATCTGAGCACTGTCATGTGAACTCTAAAGCATGAGCAACTCGCATGTCAACACTTAAGGCACGTTCTTTCAAAGGTCTGTTCAGTTCCAGCTTACTGGCTCGACACTGACATGATTAGAAGTCACCGAAGCAGGTAAAACGATCATGATTACAAAGAATGGGGAACGGCGGTTTGTGGCAGATTCTTACAATCGACGTTCTGAAAAGAGGATTACAATGGGCAACGGACGCAAATTCATAAGTCCTCAAATCGGTCGCATTCGGTCGGTTCATTAAGCAACTGACAAATGGCTTTGAAAGTCGACTTTACCCAGCACGTCTCTGTTCTGCTCTAAGTCACAGAAACCTGGATAAGGGAGCCTTTCGAAAGATATGTTGATATTCGGCCTTATTTGCGTTAATGTGTATTTGGGAAGAAGACCTAAGGACTGTGCAGGGTGAGTGGCAGCTTGCATTAAGCCATGCGTCGGCGCCCAGCTGGCATGTAGACATCCTGCACAGCATAGCTCATACCTTCAGAGTTTTCCCATCTGAACCATTCCTACAGCACAAAAGAAGAAGCGTTTTTATGGGGTGAAAAACTCTTGACTATCTTGATGTGTGAAAGGGAAAGCATATAGCCAGTTGCAGTTTAGGAGCATACTTATAGAAACAAAAAGAACAGAGTGGTCGAAATTTGACAAGCTCCCAGCGGCATGAGCGTGATTGGAAGCTGTGACACAGTGCTTGATCTCTTGGAGAGAACAGTCCTGGTTTGAGAAACGATTTCAAAGTTGCTCCAACCGACGCATGACAGTTTAGTGACTCCGATCCTTCCTTTAGGTACGTAACTCTTAAGTGTACGCAGGGGACGCAAGGCAATTCACAAACAATTTTAAAAGGATCAGCCACAACCGATCCGTTTCGCGGTAATTGACGGTTTCTACAAGTCACGAACAATTTTAAAAGGACCAGCCACAACCGATCCGTTTCGCGGTAATTGACGGTTTCTATAAGTCACAAACCATTTTAAAAGGATCAGCGACAACCAATCCGTTTCTATTAATTTTAATTCTAGTAATTCTACAAGTTATTCGGAGAGTAGAGTCAGCTTTTGAAAAGAAATTGGATCGGGATGACGTCCATTTCTATCCTGGATCATGTTGAACAGCATTCACCATCCAGTGTTAACCAGGATCAAGGATCAATAATTCTTCCCTTGTAGCCTTCAAACGAAGAAGTCCCTGACCCGAACATATTAAAGACGTGAAGTGTGTGTTACCCATCAAGCTACAAAACCCGCATCTTCCTCATACCTAAACAAACGCGCAACAGGTGACACAATTTCCATTACTAACCACAAACCTCAATCCAAATTCAAATGACTGTGACACTTCACTCAACGACAACTCTTCAGTTTGCCTTCAGTTCTGGCGTTGTTAGCGGGCTTGTTTGGCTCTATCCCCATGTAAGAGGATCAATGACCCCTGCAGGTTTCCGTGAATCGCTTCGAAGTCCTTCTTTACTGTCATTTTCGCACAGCACCAGCAATTGCAATCGAAGTCGGGCGATGAGTGCAGAACCACTTCCTTAACGATTTTAAATTGTTCGGTTATTTCTTCACATCAAACCACTTCCCACTGGCGCCCTTTCACCTCCACTGCCAAGAATTTGCAGCACAGCCCACCGCCGACTGCACGCATTGCTTACCCGACCGCTAATCGCTTTCAATTAAGCAATCAACTGCGTTTCCCGTCCCGATAAGGCCGCCAGAACTGACACCAATTAATTGTTTCAAATGGAGACTGCCATCGCTGCTGCACCCTCGGCTATGAATGAAGTTCCGCCCTGGTCAATGACACTCCTTCGAGTGTTCCACTTCAGCCATCCGGGTGCCCTCCGGAGTTTGTGTAAATCTTCCCGCGCACCGAAGCACAGCATACCTCGATTCAGAAGATTTGGGAAAAAAAGTGCAAGTCACCATCGACCCGCTCTGAGTCATCGCCACACGTCCATCCAAACCATGGGGCACGTACTTCAGCGCCCTATTCAGCCGATTCCGCTTAATTCCCTCGACTCATACCTGTCGGAGCCGAAATTTGTAGGCAGACATCGTGCTGTCTGCCGGGCGGGCGTATGTAAATTAGCCAACGCTGGCAGTCTTTGCGAAACAAGTCGCATGACAAGTCCCCAACGAGATGCGTATCTCGAGATAACGAATCTCTGTCGGCAGCTCGATAAGCCCAAGACTGGGTCGGCATGTGCTGCTTGTCCCCGAAAGCCCACAGACAAGTCTGCTGTCATCCGACAGATGAGTGACGTGTGTATTTGCCGTGTCGTCCGAAGCTCGCTCGTGCTTGCACTCCCAACTCAAGGTGCAGATAAGTGAAACTGACGCTGCACTTGCTGGCGCGTCAATTGAGCCAATTGACTTCAATTGCCTGGCTGGCGGTGCGCGCGGCTGATGGATCTGCGTCGCTGTGGGTAATTGGCGCCACCAGCTTGCAGTGCGCGCCGGTATCTGTGTACATCTGGTCGCGCTTTGATTGATGTGCTTGGCAAGCGTTTGCCGTGGTAAATTGGATCGCGTTGCACGCCACCGCTGCCACTACCGACCGCTGCTAAGACCTCCTCGAGCAGACGCAGATAAAAAGCGAACAGAGCTCTGACGAAATGCCATTAATTCCCAATTCGACGGCCTGCCGTACGGGCCGGCGAAACAGCACCTCTGTTGCGTGGTGATGTGCGCAAGTGATGTCCGGTCTTATCAGCAGTGGCGGGAGCTTTTCCGCTTAATTGATGGTAATTGGTGATGGGTTCGTGCAATCATTCGATTTTTTGCGCAATCACTTCGCTTGACGGCAATGCAGAGTCATGATGAGCGAGCATGACTCACCGATGGTGACTTGGCTTGGAGCCGAAAGAGGCCACTTTAGAGAGAATTGTAGGAATGAGGGCTATCAAGTGAGGCTTGGAGATGTCAATTTCAAAAACCACAGGGAAGTGGCCAAAAAGCAATTTGTGAAATGCTAGAATCGATTAAGCTAATGCCGCAAAATAGTCAAGTCAGTGAGCTGAAATCCATCAATCACAGCAAGCAAAGGTCTCCGGGTGATGGATGATAATGACAGGCATCGCTTTGGCAATGTGCCGGTGTAGTCGCATTATACAACACTAAGGGGCTGACGCGTCACTGCACAGCGATCTAGGGGCAATGACGAATGAAAATCTAAAATGCACTTTTATGACTGCAATTCAATGGAATGTTCCCATAAAATTTTAAAACTGAACGCGGCCCATTTTGTGGGCTTGGTACGATGTTTTATCGCTCTGATTAAATTGATGATGTTGATGTGTGCGGGTCTATGAATTGGTTCAGAGGATTCTGGGGTGATTTACAGCCCTCCAATTTACAACCCCTACTATGATATGGGCTCTCAGAGAAAATTTAGTTTATAGATTTGACCAAAGTAGGGCAATAATCAATGGTTAAATGTGTCGCTTTTACACTCGACGTCATCTGGTCCATTGGCGTAACAAGCCACTGCATGCTGTCTTGTTTCCCGGATTCAGTGTAGACGTGTATCCATTGCAAAGCAATGCGTTGAGACTCAGTCTCCGATAGATCACTCCTCTCTCCCAATGTCTTAATTGTTAACTTCAGTGGCTTCCTTTCCCGCTTACGTACATAGATTGTCGAACTTCAATCGAGAATAGAATGTTGAGGGTCTTGGGAGCAAACTGCTTGAGATAAAGCTAAGGGTACTGTTCACTGATGTGTGGGTCTCACGGCCCTGAGGCAAGGGAAGGCATGCGTTTTTAAATTGTGTACCGTGATAAGGCACCTGCGTATGCGTATGCACACTGGGTATAATACTCTTCCAAGTTTGTGTCTGCGAACAATGTCATCAAGTGTTTATTCGAATTCTTTGGGACTTCAAAAATTTCTTAGAAGTCCCCAGAACAACAAACCATAGCTTTGACAAATGCATCAAGGGTGCTTGACTGAAAGGAAGGGGAATCTCACTTTCGAGTCCAGTTTGATGATATTAAAAGAAGGATGTAGACTGTGCAAGGGCTGAATATAGATGGTTGGAATAGAGTGAAAGGATAGCACGATCGCAGGGCATTGAGAGTATGCAAACGAATCAAACGAATGTTGGCTGAAGGTACGATGGAGGAGAGGGAACAGAAGATATGACCGACAGTATGAGCTGCCAACTTGCAGTGCGATTATTGTTTGCTTGGGGCGTCATCAGATGATCCTCTCTTATATGAGGCATGGTGCTGTCTCATCAGTTGATCCTCCCTAATCAAAGGCATGGTGCCGTCTCTGAAAAAACATCTTTATGGGTGGTTAGAGTTTTAATCCCGAAAACAACCAACTGACAGGCAGAACAGTCCATAAATGAACCAGCGGGCAAAGGTATGCGCTACATGCATTGGCTCACCACACAACGAGTGTTGTGACGCCAATCCATGGGAACCACGTGGAGAGACGTGTGCACTAGCGAGGGTAGTTTAAATAGCTGGCCTTCATGAATGCGATGAACTTTGCCTTGCAGGCACAGGCACAGGCACAGGCACAGGCACAGGCACAGGCACAGGCACAGGCACAGGCACAGGCACAGGCACAGGCACAGGCACAGGCACAGGCACAGGCACAGGCACAGGCACAGGCACAGGCACAGGCACAGGCACAGGCACAGGCACAGGCACAGGCACAGGCACAGGCACAGGCACAGGCACAGGCACAGGCACAGGCACAGGCACAGGCACAGGCACAGGCACAGGCACAGGCACAGGCACAGGCACAGGCACAGGCACAGGCACAGGCACAGGCACAGGCACAGGCACAGGCACAGGCACAGGCACAGGCACAGGCACAGGCACAGGCACAGGAACAGGCACAGGCACAGGAACAGGCACAGGCACAGACACAGGCACAGGCTCAGACACAGGTATAGGTACAGGTACAGGCACAGGCACAGCTCAGGAACAGGCACAGGCACAGGCACAGGCACAGGAACAGGCACAGCTCAGGAACAGGCACAGGTACAGCTCAGGAACAGACACAGGCACAGCTCAGAAACAGGCACAGGCACAGGCACAGGCACAGGCACAGGCACAGGAACAGGCACAGCTCAGGAACAGGCACAGCTCAGAAACAGGCACAGGCACAGGCACAGGCACAGGCACAGGCACAGGCACAGGCACAGGCACAGCTCAGGAACAGGCACAGGCACAGCTCAGGGCTATGGATTGACTCCAAGTGTTGTCCGTCGAAAGCGACTATTTTTTTCCCATCTTTCTTCTAGTATATCCTAAAAACTGAGTCCTTTGTAGCATCGATCTAATTATACCGTATTATAATTTGTTCATAAGACCTGGAAAAGTGATCCGCCAAAGCGTTTAATGATAATAATTGTATAGCGCGACAGTCCACAGTGGGACCAGGGCCCAACTCATAGTTTCTCATGAGTTTGTTTCCAAATGAAAGGGACCTACAGTTTTTTACCGACTCCGAACGGTAAAGTTTGAGAAGGTTTTTCTTAGATAGACAATACTTTTTGAGCCCCATCAGCAGCTCGAAGGAGGTGTTGCAGTGAAAAATTCCAGTTGTTCAGCCGTGAATCGAACCCCGACACATCGAGGTGTGAGCGTCGCACTCTACTCACTACGCCACGTCGGCCACAGCCAAATCGTTTCAAATCCGTCGATAAAGCTAGTAGTCGGAAGGAGCAAGGTCCTAAAAATACGACAGGTGGCGTATACCAAACAAACATTAAGAGTCTTTGACCGCTACAACTACGTGGGGACGAGCATTGTCATGTTGCAAAATTGCCACGTGATGAATTTCGGTCGTTTCTGGCCGTTTTTCAAGCAATGTACGGCTCAAACGCTTAAGTTGTAGTCGATTCCCATCTGGTCTTAGAAGCTCTTAGTACACCACAGGCTTTTGGTCTCCCCATACGCGAAAAGTAATCTTCAAACCACACTAGGGTTAACGTATCGTATTCGGCTTTTATTTGCATTCATTTTTCGATAAAAAATCCTCTCTTTAACGTTTTTCAAGAAGCAGTTCCGAAGAAGTAATCCCTTTGCCACATCTTTCAGAGGACATCTATCAGGTTTTAATTCGTACGGCACCCGATTTCCTTGGTTTGAATAATTCCAAACAAAGGAAAATTGTTTTCCGAGCCAGCGACTACGAGTCAGTGATTTTACTTTGTGTTTGGTGCGGATCTTGATCCAGTAGATCATCCAAATTGTCACGTTTAAGTTGTCCAAGACGCTCTTTGCTTTCAACGCTCTAATCACCACTTCTCAAGCTTTGAAACCGCTGCCTACCTGATTTATCCGTCGGAGCAAATTTGCCATAAACTTCTTCAAAGACACGCTGGGCTTAAGCTTTTCTTCCAATAAAATAGACAACTAAAACTTCCCTCAAATGTTGTTAAAAACGAATCCGGACACTTTTGAAGACGCAAAAGACAACATTGTTACCTAAACAGACGTTGATGTGCACGATTATTGCCAACAAATGTCACACCTGTCCAATGAAGTGAGTAATCCCTTCCAAGACCAGCCACAACTTGCAAGTGGCGCCATCTTTTGAATATAAATCGAATAAATTGTAGCCTACGAACGGATTAGCTTAAAAAATTTAGCTTCAACATTTGAGCTGAGTGCCAATTTAAGTTAGCTGATAGAGCTAATTCTGCATGAATCTACTATTTGAGGGAGCCGAGCTGCCCTGTCGTTTCGTGTATTAGATCATTGCTCCATAGGGTCTTTTTTCCCTTATTCGAGCATTATTTGCTTTCTGGTGTTACATACGAAAGTTGAATCAGGAATATAAAGCCACCCAATCAGTTCCATATAAGTCCTTCCACTTGTTCATTAACATTTTGAAGCTGGGAAAAAAAAACCTCAACCTCGGTACAAAATTTTCTCCATTTTCTGTCTTTGCACGCATAATTTCAACATAATTCGCCTGCCTGTCTGACCAAAATAATTCAGTTGCGCCCAACACAATCTTCATCGAATCAGGTTTCGTCTCGCAATTCAGAGAAGTCAAGTCTGCCCACATGTCACGGTTATCTAGAGCGCAGACATCGAGAAATGTGCACAACCAGCGTTCAGTCTGACGCAAGAGAAATTCCTCGCACTCGGACTGCGGTTGTTCTTCCGAAGTTCGTTTCCAAAAATACACTCGTCACCCACAAGCGCCTCTCCAACCGCAAATTATCAACACCCTTCAAATAATGTCGTCATCATCACCATCGCCAAAGCAACTAATTGTGCTCGCCTAAAAGTATGCATCAATCGCACCGTCAACTTTGGGTTAAATAATCTTATTTATTCAGTTCCTCGTCTAACGTCAGCCGCCTTATGGGCGGCACGTAGATCAAGCGATTTTGGGATTTATTTACAGCTATGACAATACAAAAAACAACAACATAACTCAAATTAGTCTAGAAAATTTAGATGGATCGCGGCTTTGGGACCGGTTTACGGCGGGTTCTATCTGATTTTGGTTAGCTCTACGTCGTTGGCGTCCTTCTTCGCCTCTTCGTCCACCTCTGGTGTCTTCTTCTTGCGGCAGCTCTTAACCAGATCCTGTCCCATCCACGCCAGGACGACCACGATGCACATAGTGTTCATCCAGTGGATCGTGAACGTGTAGTTGGTGGCATCGCGCACCAGACCTGAAAAGAATTCACTCTCGCATAAGTTGGCCGAAGTTGAGGGCGTGTCTGGTCGAACTTACCGATGATGGGTCCACAGGTAAGTGTGAAAATGCCAGACATCAGGAGCTGTAGGCCTGCTGCGGCCGGTAGCCTGTTGAGTGGAACGTAGCTGGGAATAATCAGGTTCCAGAAGACGACGCGCATAGCCTTATTCAGCCCCATCCATCCGAAGCAGAGCAGCGTCACAGTGAAGTTTCTGCTGTGCGCCACGATGGCCCTGCCCAGAACCATTCCTATGACACCGCCGCAGAAGAACACCTTGTTGTCGCACTTCATCCTGCCCGTGACGAAGGGGATGAGGAAGCGCACGGCCATGTCACACGCGGCCAGCATGGACATCGCTGCGGCGATCTCGCCGCTGTCGAAGCCGAAGTCGCTCAGAATGAACGGCGTGAGGATGGCGAAGTTGATCTCCGTGAAGCTGATCAAAGTTAAGCCCACGGCTAGGTTCACGTAGGTAAAGTCGCGGAGCAGGTCCAGGTCGAAAAAGACGGTAATCTTCTGCAGGAGCGACATCTTCTTGCGCTCCTCCTTCTGCGCCTGCGCCTCGTCCATCTGGACGAACTTCGTCTCCTCCGTCGGCAGGGGCACCTCTTTCACCGGCTCCATGGGGGGCTTGCTCATGGAGAACGAAAGCTTCGGCGTGCGCGGAATAATGGCTGGTGTGTTTAGAGGAGTTCCGTCACCGGCTTTATAGCTGAGGACCGTGCCAGTGGAGCTCCTACGTCGGTTGGAGCTCAGTGAGATTTTCGACCCGTACCAACCGTCGTTGGCGCGAGACAGCATCGGAGTATCCACATCGGCGGCGGTGTCCAGGATCTGATGGTGGTCCATCTGTGACTCGGAGAGCTTTCGTTTCGCTTCAGCCTCAGGGACGTGCTTCTTGACGTGCCACTTCACTGGCTGATAGATAAACGCACAGGCGATGTTGTGCAGCGACATGCCGCCATAGAACAGCACGGCGCCTGCGACGCCGTACTTGTACATTAAGTAGGTGGAGAGGTAGGGCAGCACAATAGGGCCAAGGCCGGCCACCGTGAACTGGTAGGCGGTGGCAGCGCGCCGCTTGACCTTGAAATAGGTGTTGACGGCCAGCGATGACGCGGACACCATGAATCCTCTCCCGACTCCTGCAGGAAGAGCAAACGTGACCGGAGAAGAGAAGGTACTTGCATGGACTTACCGTAGGTCACTGATATGGACAGCAAGTAGAAAATGAAGGAGTCGGCTAATACTGTCGCCGCGAGGCCTATGAAGATGAGAATGGCACCTGTAATGGCCACCTGCCGGTACGAGAACCGCCGGAACAGAGGCCCGTTGAAGAGACCTGCAATGCAAGGAGTATTAGAAACCATCGGAAATGTGTATCTCCTGTCGCCTTACCTGTGCAAGCGGACACTGCCTGCTGCGTATTGATGATAGTTGTCATCTCGGAGCTGCTAATGCCAATGTTTGAGTATCTGTCTCGGAAGAGGATGCCAAACTGTTGCATTATGGGAAATGTGACTAGCTGCGTGGACAGAGGTCAAAGTTGAGCGCTTGCCAGGGACACTAATCACTTCAATCACTACTCACAATACTTATGCCAGAGGCGATGGCAACCAGCCAACCCCAGCCGCCATCTGGTGCGATGAAGTTCTCGCCCAAGTCGCTTTTATCTCGACGTTTTTTCTTCTTGGCCACCGGCGTCTGGGACGCTGGCAACGACGCCGGAGAGTTCGCCTTCTGGATGTCAATCTTGAGGGGGACTTCGGTACCGTTGCCATTTTTTGAATCGTCTTTGTTCATTTTCAAGTGCTGATGCTTTCACAATCACATTCGTTGGGTGGTCGCTGCTGGGCGGTGGCATAAATTCTGTCGAAAAAAATGCAAAAAAAAAGAAACGATAGATGAAAGCAAGGACATTCAATTGGAGTTTGAAATTGTACGCTAAACGGGCGCCCAGACGGAAAGCTCTCTTCTCAGACTGATGGGTGTGATTTTCGGATGAGTGCGCTTGAGTGTGCGGCCGCCTAAATTGAGGATTTTCTTCCGGTGTGAAGTGGGCAGGCATTTGGTTCATTGGGTCGATATGGGTGATTTAGACTGTGGGGAAGTGACACTTTCAATTTGCATCATGATGCCTGCGGTAAAGAGGATTTCCCTTTTAAGTCACTTTGATTTGGAATCGAGAGCTTAGGGGGATTCCTCTGGTCTTTTAGGCAGAAATGGAATTCGAACTTTGACTTAAATCTTCAAAGAGGTTGATGAATGGTGTGTGGCTATACGTACGGTGCTTTGAAATACAGTGTGCCACAAGTGTGACTGAAGGAATGGAAACGGAAAAGTTGACTGTGGGGCTTGACTGTTGGGTTGTTTATTGTCATTCAGGGTTGGCTATAGGTAGTGCTTTTAGTTAAAATCATATCGTTTAAACTCAGTGAAGAATGTACGTGGAGTGGATGTTCGAGTGCGTTGAGGTGGTCTGACGTCTGTCTTTTGTTCTGTTTGTTCCGCAATTCAAACAACACAGTTGGCCAACATTTTTACAGACATTGACGAACTGGTGTCTTAGACGCCTAAAAGGTAACACTGCATCCAACAAAAAAGGCTGCTCGTGAGCTCTATAAACATAAAAGACGGGAAGAGCTTCGCGAAAAAAAAAACGAAGGTGCACGAATAGCGCGCGGTTGAGGAAATGGAAAGGTGTTATGGCAGAAATGAAGTTCAAAAGTGTTACCGAATGGTACAACAACTATCCGGCGAAAACAAGACTCGGATGAAAGCCTGCCGGGATCAAAATGGACAACTTGTGGTAGAGTTGCAGTCTGTGCTGATAATCTAGAAGGATCATTCTGCAGACTCCTTAACGGCTATGACGGCCCAAAATCTGTCTCAAATTGCTTTTAGGCAGAATGTTTTACTCGATTTGGATAATGATAGACCAGAATTCTTTCCCACAATTTAGACAAAGTGAAGACAGCATCATCGAAACTGAAGTCAAACAAAGCTGCTGCTGTAGTAGAAGGACTGCCCGCAGAGCTCTTTAAAGCAGCTGGAGATGACTTGGTTGGACGCATGCACAAGCTGATCTGTGAGATAAGGTCGGAAGAAGTCATGCCCTTTGAGTGGAATCTTAGCGTCGTTTGCCCAGTCCACAAAAAGGGAAACCCCATTGACTGCGCCAGCCTTCTTAACATCGCCCGCAAGATCCTCTCTGCCGTATTGTGTGAGATTCGGAATCCGTTTGTCCATAACCTGATAGGTCTCTATGTGTGTGGTTTGAGACCAGGGAAGTCCACCATAGACAAGATCTTCACTTTACGGCGGATCCTGGAAAAGGCCCAAGAAGTGCAAATCGATACCCACCACCTATTCGTCGATTTTAAGGCCGCATATGACAGAGTGCATAGAGACGAGCTATACAGTGCCATGTCTAGTTTTGGCATTCCTACCAAACTCGTCAGATTGTGCACGATGACGATGGAGAACTCTCGTCAAGGTCGGTAACGAACTCACCAAGACCTTATAATAGTATAATAATTGTTGGCGCTACAGTCCAAAGGGGCAAACAGGGCCTAGCTTGCTCGTGTTGTGCGCGCTACTGTTCTCTCACGAGTAGAAGGGAGCTACAGGACCTGCCGACTTCGAACGACGAAATTTGAGAGTCTTTCTTAGACAGTTATTACACTGTGAGTGTCGTCAGCAGCTCCAAAGAGGTGGTGTCGTGAAAAATTCGAAAAATTGGTGTTGAGCTGGGAATCGAACCTAGACCCTTCGGCGTGTGAGCGTCGCACTCTACCCACTACGCCACGTCGACCACACCGAGACCTTCAATGTCAGAAAAAGTTGTAGACAAGGCGACGCTCTGTCATGCGACTTCTTCAACATCATCCTCGAGAAGATCGTGCGTAACTCAGAAGTCAGAGGCACGATCTTCCAAAAGTCAGTTCAATTGCTAGCTTACCCAGATTACATTGACGTGATTGGACGAACACAGCCAGCCGTCAATGAGGCGTTTGCTGGCATTGAAGCAGAACCGGCTAAAATGAGTCTGGCGGTAAACGAGGGAGAACGAAGTACATACTGTCTTTAAGGAAGAACGCACAACATCGACATCTGCGACAGAGCGTCACACTAGGCAGCAGAAACTTCGAGGTAGTCAAGGACTTCGTCTACCTCGGCTCCGCGGTAAACAGGGACAACAACATCAGTACCGAAATCAAACGCAGAATCACTCTTGCTAATCCCTGTTTCTTTGGGCTCAAGAGGCAATTGAGTAACAAAGCCCTCCCTCGAAGGACTAAGCTCGCTTTATATAACAGCTTGATCATCCCCGTCCTACTTTATGGCGCGGAATCTTGGACGTTAGCAAAGGCGGATGAGGAAGTCCTTTAGGCCTTTAGTCTTTTCGACAGAATTTTGCGTACGATTGATGGCATCTGGAGGAGAAGATTTAATGACGTACTCTATGGGCTGTACAGCGACATGCGCCTGGTTAAGCGTCTACGGATACAACGCTTAAGATGGCTAGGCCATGTAGAGCGTATGGACACCACTGCTCCGGCCCAAAAAGTCTTTGAATCCGTGCCATTGGGACAACGCAACAGAGGACGACCTATCCTAAGGTGGCTCACACAAGTGGAGAAGGACCTCAGCCAACTTGAAGTGCGCAACTGGAGACAGCTGGCGAAAGATCGTACTGGCTGGAGAGGCATGTTGGTTGAGGCCCAGGTCCACCCCGGACTGTAGCGCCACAACAAGAAGAAAAAAAAGAAGTTTTAGAAACGAAGGTTTCGCGAGTTATTTTTTAGGAGAAAAATTAATTCAGATTGATTGAGGCACATCCCAGTATAGATCGAGTCTTAGACATTCCCTCCCCTAGGTACAGTCCCTAGACGACTGAATTCAATCTCACTAGTCAATCTTTTCCACTTCTGTGCGATAGAGGACGACATACAGAGTTTCAATGTCTCAATGGCTTGAACTCGAAAATTTTGCTCTCTTCAAAATCGAGCAACCTTAAGCGGCTCGATCATGAAAGCACTTGACTAGGCGCATGCCACTGTACAACCTACATCCAGATGATGTGATTGAATCACATGATCCAAAATCACATCCGTATCACTATTTATAGTGACAACGGAAACACTGATGGAGGAAAGACCATCTGTGGCGGGATGGCGGCTAAGAGACCCAGGCTTTGAGGGAACCTGACTGGTAGTGACAGCTTGACCAGAGGCTATATTCTGACGCCACGGGGGTCAGGAGCTCGTGGAACTTCGGTTGAAGCCTAACCATGCGGTAGGCCCCCTTGTGGGAGTATCATGGTGGCTGCGGGTTACCACCTAACATCGCGGGTAGAGTCGAGGATAGTGTACTGTGCTGACTTGCTTAGTTGCTTCTTCTTCTTCTTGTGGCGCTACAGTCCGGGGTGGACCTGGGCCTCAACCAACATGCCTCTCCAGCCAGCATGATCTTTCGCCAGCTGTCTCCAGTTGCGCACTCCAAGTTGGTTGAGGTCCTTCTCCACTCGTGTGCGCCACCTTAGTGTTGGTCGTCCTCTGTTGCGTTGTCCCAATGGCACGGATTCAAAGACTTTTCGTCTAGTCTTTTTCTTGTCTAGTTGCTTGTTCACCCAAAAACTAGGCAAGGCGGTTAGGGGACAGTCCCTTCTCAGTGTGGAGTTGCACTCTCAACCGGGCGCTGCGACCCAGAGAGCGGAAGAGGTCTTAGAAAGGCTTCTCATCAAACCAAGGTGGGGTGATTGCCCCTCAAGCATGACCTCAGTTTGGTACTTGGGTAACTAAGGCTCTTGGTCTTGCGTTACTTACGACTCTTGGAAAAATGGACCCCATGATATAAGCCGTAAAGGCTGGTGATCACGTAAAACCAAATCCCACATCTGTACAACCTACAGTCGTTGAACCTTTTTCTTCAGATGGGATACCTGTACAATTCAGCAGGACGTACATGGCCAGTGAATGGCAAGTGAAGAGTTACAGTCCTTACTGTGGATTCTTTTAATTGAATAGTCGAGTTGGGAAAATTTCTTGGCAGAGTTTCATCAAACCATTCATCTGGATGGTTTAGCTGAAAGGTTGTATGTCCTTACTTACACAGAATCCGCCATCGTTTACCGTCAGAGTCTGATTAACTGAGTTCCTCGTGTACGCTTGATTATTTCAATGCTGTCAGTGAAAGCCAGCAGATTGTATTGAATTGCTACTGAATCTGACGATTGTCATTAGCTAGATAATCACGAAATTTCCATCGTCACATTCTACAGGCAGAGGAGCTTGAAAGAGTAGTCAAAGTGACATGAGGAGCTCTACATATGGACAGTTTCGAAATATTCGTGTGCAGCTGATAATGGACGAATAGGTTGCGCGTGCCGATTTGCATTAAGACGATGTATTCGATAAATCTTATCTATAGTGGACTTATCAGGCATGGAATCACATTGATAAAGGTTTTAAGTCGTCTACGACTGTGCGTGAGGATAACTTCCTCACCACGTAAAAAACCGTTAGATCAGAGAATCCGACAAGCCTCGGATAAGGACGGATCAACTGTTGACGACCCCAGCAAACGTTTTAAGGACAATGATTTTCGGTTTTGCACGTAGAATGCGAGGTCCCTTAACAGGCCACGTGTAGCCGAACAACTTGCGGAGGCCCTTGACTGCTACAAGGCAGACGTTAACGCCATCCAGGAAGTGCGATGGGATGGGCCTGGCATTAAAGCGATGAAGAACTGCGATATCTACTACAGCGATTGCTATAGAGAGAGAAGGTAGGGCTTATTCGGATGCGGATTTGTTGTTAGAGTCCGACCTAGGCAAAAAGTCTTGAGCTACGGCCCCGTCAGCGAACGCCTCACGACAATCCGCATCAAGGTTGAATTCGGGAAAATCAGCCTAATATGCGCTCACCTCCCGATAGAGGAGAAGGATGACAACATCAAGGATAACTTCTATGACCTCCTAGAAAGAACGCACGATCGATGCCCCAGCTACGACACCAAGATCGTTCTAGGAGATTTCAACGCTCAGCTGGGAAAGGAGGACATCTTTGCATCGGTAAACACACCCTGCACGACAGCACATCCGGAAACGGACTCAGGCTGTTGGACTTCGCCTCGGGGCGAAACCTCTCTGTGGCTGGCACGCTGTTACCACACCTGGACATTCACAAAGGGACCTAGCGATCTCCTGATAAATCAACCGTCAACCAGATTGATCACGTTGCGATCGACGTCAGACACTCCTTCAGTATTCTTGATGTCCGAACCTTCCGAGGTCTTTTCGAGAGAAAAGTGTTGCGTGCGATTTTTGGTCCTGTTTGTGTTGATGGCATCTGGAGGAGAAGATTTAATGACGTACTCTATGGGCTGTACAGCGACATGCGCCTGGTTAAGCGTCTACGGATACAACGCTTAAGATGGCTAGGCCATGTAGAGCGTATGGACACCACTGCTCCGTCCCGAAAAGTCTTTGAATCCGAGCCATTGGGACAACGCAACAGAGGATGACCTAGACTAAAGTGGCGCACACAAGTGGAGAAGGTCCTCAGCCAACTTGGAGTGCGCAACTGGAGACAGCTGGCGAAAGGCTGGAGAGGCATGTTGGTTGAGGCCCAGGTCCACCTCGGACTGTAGCGCCACAAGAAGAAGAACAAGTCAAACGATGTATAGTATTGCCAGATACGAGCTCTGTAGCGCTTTGTACATAGCCGGGAAGGGAGATATTTGACAACCTTATATATACAAACCTGAGACCCGCACTTCTTTTAAAACTGTTTTTTTTTTTTGTTATAATTGACGCGTGCAAAAGGGTTTGCGAGTACCCTTAAGTGACCGGATCAAGTCACACCACGGACCGAAGGTATAGAGGAAGAGGAGGTACCGATGCACATTGGTTTCAAATGCCTGTGGATTGTAGTGAGGAGGAAAAATCGAGCTGGGAAGAGCATTCCAGATTCGTGCAGTGCGGCTAAAGAACGAGTCTCTGAATTTGAATGTATGTCCGAAAGAGGGCTTGCGGGTGAATTGATGCGCATTTCTAGCGAGGCATGTATTGCGGGTAAATTCTTGAAGGGGAGGAATGCAACTGGCTAATTCATCTGAGCACTTCTTGTTAAAATAGCGATAAAAGAGTGACAACGACGCGACATTACGTCGGTGTTCTAACGTGTCAATCGACTTCGCATACTACTGCCACCTATAAGTTTTATCGCTCGCTTTTGAATTCTATCCAGCAGGTGCAGGGAGGTCTTAGAAGCACCGGACCAGATAGGAGCGTTATACTCAAGTTTTGGGCGTATGTAGGCCTAAGGCTAAAGCTCGCAGTTTAGTTTGAAACGCTTCTTTAGTAAGAAGGAAGAAATTGAAACTATTATTCCCATTGACAACACTTAAAAAAACAAAGAAGGGAACACTAGTGAAAGTGCATTTTTTTCCTATCTCATGTATAACGGCCCAAAATTATGTTTTGAAATGCGTAGAATGATCACTACAGGAAGTTCATCTTCATTTGAAATTTCATATTAACCTCTTCCAAGGTTCAGGTGATATGAAGAACGAAACAGACACTTGATGGCCTGGACCGGACACTGCGAGACGATATCCTTTGGATACAAAACTTTAAAAAACGATTTAAAAATAATTGTTGGCGCGACAGTCCACAGGGGGACCAGGGCCTAGCTTGCTCATCAACTATTCGTGTTGTGCGCGCTATTGTTCTCTCACGAGTTGAAGGGACTTACAGTTTTTTGCCGACTCCGAACGGCGAAATTTGAGAAGCTTTCTTAGACAGTTATTGCTCTTTGAGTGTTTTCAGCAGCTCGAAAGAGGTGGTGCCGTGAAAAATGTGAGGTGTTCAGTCGGGAATTGAAACTACACCCTTCGGCGTGTGAGCGTCACACTCTACCCACTACGCCACGGCGGACATTCTTTGGATACGAAACCTTGAAAAACGATTTATCAATGACAATTTCGAACAAATTAATTTGTTTCATAATTGGTAAGTCTTAAGGGAAGAATTTAAAAAAATTAAAAAATTTCCAAACTTAGTTTTCAGAATAACAACTCGTACTATGCTTGTTTATAACACTCTCAGAACCTACAAATTAAAAATTAAAACAGAAACTGCCTTTGGAGGCATGTTACGCTTCCATGAGGAGGCGAGTTAAATATGAAATAAACGAAAGCAAAGTCAAGGCTTCCAAACATGCACCTGGCAGTCAGCGAAGTCGAAGAACTCATCTACTAGGTAACAGCGACACCAATTTTTGAGTATGAAGGAAAATTTGCTTCCAATTGCTGTTTCATTGTATTTTAAGGCATTTATGAAGCCTTTTCACAAAGCTGTCTCTATACAGCACCTTGATCACCCCAGCCCTGCTTTGAGCAGAAAGGATGCCAATAAATGCAAATTGGTTGAGACAAGATCTGCGTGTGGCCGCCGTGGCGTAATTGGAAGAATTCGACGCTCATACGCCGAAGGTCCAGGTTCGATTCCCAGCTGAACACCTCAAAGAGTAATTACCGTCTAAGAAACTCTTCTCAAACTTCGCGTTCGGAGTCAGCAAAAAATTGTAGGTCCCTTCTACTCGTAAAAGAACAGTAGCTCGCAAAACACATGCAGTTGACGAGCTAGCTAGGCCTTGGTCTCCTTGTGGACTGTCGCGCCACACAATTGTTATTTTTTATTTCTGTGCGAAATTGTTGATCCAATTTGCGTGGATGAGAGAGATCAGACCTAGAGCAGTTGTTAATTTAACGACGAACCCTGCAAGTTGAAGATTCTTTAAATCCCATTCAACTTTGCCAAGACGGCAACGTAACAGAAGACGTCTTAGAAGTCGCATACAATTGAAGAATCAACTTGGTGTCCAAAATTGAAGCCGGCTTGCTCATGAACGAGGCTCGTGTGGTCCCACCATAGACAATTAAGTTCCATGTCCATCAGCAGATCCAATTCCTCCTCAGTCCCTTCATTTGAATATCTCTCCCAAGTCGATCCAACCGTTCTCCTTCTGATGAGCAACAATTAAATTTAATTGCTTACAAATTATGTTTTGGCATTAAACAATTGCGGAGACTCAATCATAATTGAACAGCGCTACAAAACAAAATATTTCAGTCAACCAAGCAGAAAACAAAACAAAACCATTCGCCCACAAAATTTACGCTTTTCATCTTCACTTCTCCGTAATCACTCACGTCGCATCTATCTGACGTAAACCCACTTTGATTTGTGGATTAGCAGACATCGGAGTCTTTCAGATGACGTACAACGACGTGTCATATGAAAGTATGGCGCGTCATGCAGGCGACAGAAATGCTTCCAAATAAATTTTTAGAAAAGCCTTTTTGCTCTCTTCCAAATAAATAAGAAGTTATCTTAATTGGTGAGTAACTGCAAGAGCGTTTCCGTGCGCTAAATCTGTCAGAAGGATGCGTAAACGTTTGCAGAGATGACACCTGCCGGGAGAAAAATGATTCACCTAAACACTGCTAGATGCGATGTGCTTCTGTCAGTTTAGGCAGTTGACAGATAAGTCTTGACAGATGGATTACGCGTGGTGACGGAGAGCTTCCTTGTTTTTCTGCTGACAAGAAAATGGTTTAGAAATTGGTTCGGAAAAATTGAACTTGTGGTTTGTGAAAAATGTGGACATGCAGCGGCTGATGTTGAGATTGTTGTTGGGTTTCTAGATTCTGTCTGCCTTTCTCCAGCTGATGTGAAGCAGATAAGCCCCAGTTTTTGGTAAATTTCAAAACTAAACCAATCAAAAACTTGTTGAGCTTCAAATGAAGTCCAAAGTCTCTTTTGTCAATTGGCACCCACATAAGTTGGCAAATTTGCATCTACTTAACGGCCTGCCATAAATTGGAACTCGTTTGACTACCAAACGGTTAGAAAAGGGAAACACAACAAACAGTCACACCTTTAACGTGAACAAATTTCAGACTAGATTCCTCAAATCTGTCGTAAGACTTTGTAATCGCGAACCACACACCACTTCGCATTCAACACAAGTATTGTAGTCAGCTAAAGCTTTTCTGTGCGGAATGAAGAGAAACATAAACAAACCTTGGACTTCGAATCAGACATTTCGAACTATTCTTGGAACAAATTTGTTCATGGAAATAATTTACATTCCATTCCACAAATCCCATAAATCAAGTTTGCAATTGATCGGAAAGCTTTTGAAAGGATCACAAAAACTGGTTCTTAGGATTGACATCATCCTTGGAGAGGCTTTGCAATTTGATAAGTCGCATTCTTGGGCCATAAATATAAGGCCTCGGATCATATCAGTTCCTCACCTGTTGATGGAGTGCGAATTTACAAAAATAGCTCCATGTTCAATCGGTGATAAGATTACCTATCGAGTCGTTCACATTTGATAACAACTCTCTGTCGCCGTGCGTGTGTGCGTCTACAAGCGACATGTGCCTCTTCTGGCCCTGAAATAATTTATTCCGTGATTGTGTGTATTTGTTTACATCAATCGATTGCTCATTTACATCGATTTGTTGTTCTCTGTCAGCAAGCATTTGTTTTTACCCACCATGTCGGTAATGCAGTTCCCACCATTTAATGAAGTCAGAGAGTAGTTTAAAATGTCGAGCTTATGGTGGGCGATATCTCTATTTGGGTGCGTCTTTAATTATGTATTCTTTATTTTTACAGTTAGACGTTTCTGTTCCCACTTGTGATAACCCAACGACTTGGAGCGACGACCCAGGGGAAAGTGTTCAATCATAATTTGCTGAAATTCGTTGCTAGTGTCAACGGTTAATTAAAAATTGAACAATATAACTGTTATCTTAAGTGAACATAAGTCAAGGTCTTGGGACGCAGCAGATTGCGCTGATTGATTGGAAACAAATGATAGATGTGTAGTGTACGGCAATCGGGAATAACTGTGAATTCATTGTGACATAAGCGATACGAGCTGTGACTGGTGAGGTTTATTTCTGTTCGCAAAAGTCGACGTAGCGGCGAGTCGGATCTTTAAGGTCATATTCTGACATATGTGTAGACTGTGTAGAAATCAAAATAATTGCGTTAATTTGTTGAGTGGGATATGTATTGTGTATAATTTGCTTGCACTAACACTTGGAATTAATCGCACAATGTGGTGGGTGTGTTCAGTGGTTGTTAATTGTGAATAAAAATTAAGTTTTGCATGATGACTTGTTTCTTAACTGACGATAATAAGTTTTAATTTACTAAAAAGTAAAAATTAAAAACACGTTTTCTCTGCCTTTGTAATTCATCTATAGAACAAACTTTGTAAGTTTGTTCATTTACAGCACCCAAGAAGCTCAAGTCGACACTCACCATCTATTCGTCAACTTTTAGGCCGCATAAAACAATGTGAATTGAGACGAGCTATGCAGTGCCATGTCTAAATTTGGTATTCCTACCAAACTCGTCAGATTGTGCAGGATGACGATGGAGAACTCTCGCTGCTCCGTCAAGGTCGGTAACGAACTCACCGACCCCTTCAATCTCAAAAAAAGTTTTTGACAAGGCGACGCTCTGTGATGTGACTTCTTTAACATCATCCTCGAGGAGATCGTGTGTAACTCACAAGTCAACACCAGAGGCACGATCTTCCAGAAGTCAGTTCAATTGCTAGCTTAAGCTGATGACATTGACGTGATTGGACGAACACAGCGAGCCATCAATGTGGCTTTTGCTGGCATTGAAGCGGAAGCGGTTAAAATAGGTCTGGCGGTAAATGAGGGCAAAACTAAGTACATGCTGTCATCAAGGAAGGACACACAACATCGACGTCTCGGACAGAGCGTCACACTAAGCAACAGAAACTTCGAGGTAGTCAAGGACTTCGTCTACTTCGGCTCCGCGGTAAACAGGGACAACAACATCAGTACCAAAATCAAACGCAGAATCAGGCTTGCCAATCGCTGTTTCTTTTGGCTCAAGGGGCAATTGAGTAATAAAGCCCTCTCTCGAAGGAATAAACTCGCTTTATATAACAGCTTGATCATCCCCGTCCTACTATATGGCGCGGAATCTTAGACGTTAGCAAAGGCGGATCAGTAAGCCCTTAGCCTTTTCGAGAGAAAAGTTTTGCGTGCGATTTTTGGTTCTGTTTGCGTTGACGGTAAACGACAAACAAAACGACAAACTCTAGGGCTGTACAGCGACATGCGCCTCGTCAAGCGTCTAAGGATACAACGCTTAGGATGGCTAGGCCATGTAGAGCGTATGGACACCGCTGCTCCGGCCTGAAAAGTCTTTGAATCCGAGCCATTGAGACAACGCAACAGAGGATAACCTAGCCTAAGGTGGCACACACAAGTGGAGAAGGACCTCAACCAACTTGGAGTGCGCAACTGGAGACAGCTGGCGGAATATCGTGCTGGCTGGAGAGGCATGTTGGTTGAGGCCCAGGTCCACCCCGGACTGTAGCGCCACAACAAGAAGAAGAAGAAACTTAGAAACAGTTCGAATGAGTCAGAGTGTAGATTTTCTGGGAAAGAACAAGACAATCGTATTCAAGTTCCAAGTTCAAACTGAGGAAAGTTCGATTCAGCATTTTCTTAAACACTTTTGAACTTCCTTCTACAAATTATTGATGGTTTCATCTCCAGGCTTAGTCTCTGATAGATCACTCCTCTCTCCCGATGTCTTAATTGTTAACATTAGTGGCTTCCTTTCCCGCTTACGTACAAAGATTGTCGAGAATAAAATGTTAAGGGGCTTGGGAGCAAACTGCTTGAGATAAAGGTAAAGGGTATTGTTCACTGATGTGGGGGACTCACAGCCGTGGAACAACAGAAGACATGCGTTTTTAAATTGTTTACCGTGATGAGGCACCTGCGTATGCACATTGGGTATAATTCTCTTCCAAGTTTGTGTCTGCGAACAATGTCATCAAGTGTTTGTACGAATTCTTTGGGACTTCAAAAATTTCTCAGAAGTCCCCAGAACAACAAACCATAGCTTTGACAAATGCATCAAGGGTGCTTGCCTGAAAGGAAGGGGAGTCTCACTTTCGAGTCCAGTTTGATGATGTTAAAAGAAGGACGTAGACTATGCTAGGGCTGAGTATAGATGGTTGGAAGGGGAAAGAAAGGATAGCACGATCGCAGAGCATTGAGAATATGCAAACGAATCAAACAAATGGTCGCTGAAGGTACGATGGAGGAGAGGAACACAGAACTGATGGTATGAGCTGCTACTTGCAGTGCGATAATTGTTTGCTTGGGGCGTCATCAGATGATGCTCTCCTATATGAGGCATGGTGCTGTCTCATCAGTTGATCCTCCCTAATCTGAGGCATGGTGTCGTCTCTGGGACAAACATTTTTTGCGTGGTTAGAGTGTTTACCTCGAAAACAACCAACTGACAGGCAGAACAGTCCATAACTGAAGCAGCGGGCAGAGGTATTCGCTACATGCATTGGCTCACCACACAACGAGTGTTGGAACGCCAATCCATGGGAATCACGTGGAGAGACCTGTGCACTAGCAAGGGTAGTTTAAATAGCTGGCCTTCATGAATGCGATGAAGTTTACTTTGTAGGCACACATCCACATGCACATGCACATCCACATGCACATGCACATGCACATGCACATGCACATGCACATGTACATGCACATGCACATGTACATGCACATGCACATGCACATGCACATGCACATGCACATGCACATGCACATGCACATGCACATGCACATGCAAATGCACATGCACATGCACATGCACATGCACATGCACATGCACATGCACATGCACATGCACATGCACATGCACATGCACATGCACATGCACATGCACATGCACATGCACATGCAGATACACATGCACATGCACATGCACATGCACATGAACATGAACATGCACATGCACATGCACAGGCTCATGCACATGCATATGCACATGCACATTCACATGCACATGCACAGGCATAGACACAGGCACAGGCACAGGTATATGCACAGGCACAGGCACAGGAACAGGCACAGACACAGGAACAGACACAACTCAGGCACAGGCACAACTCAGGGCTATGTACTGACTCCAAGTGTTGTCCGTCGAAAGCGACTATTTTTCCCATCTTTCTTCTCGTATGCTCTAAAAACTGAGTCCTTTGTAGCATCGATCTAATCGTACCATATTTTGATTTGTTCATAAGATGGCAAATGATCCGCCAAATCGGTTAATATTAATAATTGTATAGCACGACAGTCCACAGGGGGACCAGGGCCTAGCTCATCACGTACTTATGAGTTCGTTTCCGAACGGAAGAGGCCTACAGTTTTTTACCGACTCCGAGCGGCGAAGATTGAGAAGCTTTTTCTTAGACAAATGATACTCTCTAAACGTTGTCAGCAGTTCAAAAGAGGTGGTGCCGCGAAAAATTCCAAGTGTCTAGCCGGGAATCGAACCTAGACGTTCTGCGTGTGAGGGTCGCACTCTACCCACTACGCCACGGCGACCACATTGCTTACTGCTCGTCATTTTTTAAGTTCAATTTCTTCCCGCGCCTTCATGTGAGTCTCAAGCCTGGCATATGCATACAACTGCCTAGTCACCCCGAACACACGCTCAAGTGAATTATATGCAAAGTGTACACCCATTTCGTAATTAAGTGAAATTAAAATCGCATTTCGATCGATGTTGGAGTGACGGGTTGCAGTTGTCGGTTTTCATTAGCTGGAAGAATGACACAACAGTAACGATGGTGTCAGTCCGAAGGTCTCTCGTTCCCCATCATTATTAACAATTTTTCATGTTTCAAGTTTATTTTTTTCTATTTCTTTTTTTTCCACGTATCACGTCACTCAAAATCGTGCTTAAAATAGCGTAAAGTACACACTCATGAATGTTGAACGCATAAATTCATCTATCTCATGGTTGTTCAAAGAACTTTCATGTTTTCCCGTACACACACTGTTTATCTGTACTTCTGCTTGCTTTGAAAAGTGTTCAGCTTACATCATCGGACGCCACACAGACATTTTTTTCCCGCCAAATATCAGCCAGTTAGCATAGGTCTTAACTCAGGGACACATTTGAATGAACTCCACATCTGCTGCAGGAAATTAAATTGATCGCTATGTTTCCTAAATCGTGGAAATCCTTCATTCTCCACAAAGTGAAAATGTGAAAGATAAAGTTCGGAGTCTCGTACTATATTTGCACCGCACGCTATCTGTCTCTCTTTCCGTCAATGCCCTTCACACATGCAATACCTGCATTGCGATCACTTGCAATTATTTAAAGCCAACTGCGTTCTACATGAAAAATGTGATCTTTTCGATACCGTCACGAGTGGGATAACAACCCGCCCACTTCAAAGGTCGCATTGAAAGTGGACTTCAACATCCAGATACGAGTGTTCGCCGAAACAAAGAGTGTTATCTTTATGCCACGGTTAACTTTTGTTAAATCTTCAAACGATTCCGATTCTGGTTATGGCAGCGTACGATTCAGTTATAAAGATATAACTCATATGAGGCCTTGACTTAAGATAAAAGAGGGCGCGACACAAAAGGGCGTCTCGTATGGATAATAACAAATTTGATAAGATCAATCAGTCGACTCAAATTTCTGACCATAAAAGTGGGCTGACGCTTTGACTTCCTTGGCAGCTACAACCAGTTAGAAAACTTATTGCGGCTATAAGGAAATTCTTTGTTCACATGTTTGTTTTGTTTTTTCAAAGTGCCGACAATGTTCGTCTCCTTGCCGACTTTCTGTGATTATTGCCGTAATTCATTGAACTTCTTTTCCGTTTTCAATGGAGGAAGTTAGTAATTTTGAAGCAGATTTTGTAGCGGAGGCACAAATTGACAGGAGACACTTCGTTAAAATTCCTCATTTCGAAGCCCAATACAAATAAGAATTCGAGGGAAAGTAATCGATAATAGCAGTTGCAAAACGAAGTATCAGTTTTCAGATTACCTAGGTCCTGCACCTGATGACCCATCTTAGTTGGAACACCAGAAAGAAAGTCAGCAAATGTCATCAAAATCAAAGAGACGAGAGTGTTTAAGAGACAATTGATGACTTTTTTTTCGTAAAGCAGAGCTTTCTGCCCAGACGTCACATGCCTACTATAGCAAATTTTAATGTCCCAGCTGCTTACAAAACGTCACTTGACCAAATTTGTATCAATCATGTTGGTGAAGTCTTTTAAGGGGCTTACTAAGCGTCTTTGTTAAAGTACTCGCGCTTCTCGTTCATATTCGTAACGTTTCAAATCGTCACAAAATGGGGAGTCCAGTTTATTTTTTTTTTTGTAGTTCATATTTCGACTGAACTGTTTTTCAACCGAAGTCTTGGCGAAAATCCACATCAGACCATCGCGAAGTGTCCGGAAATGTAACAAACTTTGCGAAACATTGAAAATCTATTTCTATTACTAGTACTGTGTTGAGCTGTGAAAAGAAGTTTAGCTTGAAGTCCTGTAACTGCTGTACGGACGTTCGTCCAAAAAGGCTTTTTGAGACTGGTATGCTCGTGGACAAAGTGCTGCATGCGCATTTGTGGATACCAGATGGCTGGGAGCAAGCCCTTTTTCGCTGTTGTCGTTCTGTTGGCACAAGAGACAGTGAGGCTGCTGTGCCCAAGAGTATTGATTCAACCTAACACCACCAACATTTCACGCACAAGCACCATCATCTTGCATCACAGAGTTCAATAGAGTAATCTATTTTCTTCGTTTTCTCATTCTCAGGTTAGAGCACCTGCTATTGAATCTCGTTTCCCGCGAATAGTCAAACGCAGGAAATTGCGAAATTGCTACGTCTGTGGTCCGAAATGTGGCGCCCCTGTCGAGAAACCGGTGCATTGTTGGTGGGATGGTTGGTTTCAAGTTTCGTGCCAGCTGTCTTCAGTTCCCCACTCCAAGTTGGTTGAGGTCTTTTTGCTCCACTTGTGCGTCACCTTGGTCTTGGCCGTCCTCTGTTGCGTTGTCCGAAACGCTTAGATTCGAAGACTTTTCGGGCTGGAGCAGTGGTGCCCATACGCTCTATATGGCCTAGCCATTTTAAGCATTGTATCCGTAGACGCTTGGCCAGGCGCATGGCGCTGTACAGCCCAAAGAGTTTCTACGTCAAATCTTCTCCTCCAGATGCCATCAACGCAAATAGGACAAAATATCGCACGCAAAACTTTTCTCTCGTAAAGACTAAGGGCTTCCTCATCCGTGTTTAGTAGCGAGTGTCATTATCTTACTAATTTTGAGGCTGGGAACAACTTTTCGCTTCACGGCGTTACAGAGCCTTGTAAACCAACTTTAACTGAAATTTAAGCACGATGAAGCGCCTTGCCCCACAGTCCATGATCCAATCAACCTTTGGCGAACCAAACTCCCAAATAGTGTGTCGCCGAACACCGATCGGTAAGATCGGATCCGCCATTCGACCCTTTTGAACTTCTTTTGAGGTCAACCTTAAAGGGTTGGTATTTAGCCAACATTTCGAAATGTTATGCAAAAGTACGTGGCAACAGGGCTACACTATTAACCACGTATTGGGGGATTGAGAGTGATCAATTGCGCCTTCGTAGTGAAAAGTGCTGCACTTCCCAACGAACAGGATTTTATTTTTGTTTACAAAACCAAGGTAAAAAAACAATTGTTTTATGTACCAGGTATACCGGTTTGAAATGAGCGCCAAGAAACAAATGACTCGATAGGGAACATTTGTTGTGAACGAGCCCTTATTTTTTTTGCTTGTTTGCTATGACATCTGTGAAAAATATTTGGTATACATCAAGTCATAGAACAGACATCATATTTTTCATCGTGTTAAAAATGTCGAATTTTGTACCAGAAAGTGATGATTTGCGGAAAGCATTAATTTTTTGTTTTCATTGAAGAAAAGTGCTGCAGAGTCGCATCGAATGCTTGTCGAGGCAAATGGTGATCATGCTCTATCGGAAGCAACATGCAAAAGATGGTTTCAACGGTTCAGAAATAATGATTTTGATGTGAGAAATGAAGAACGTGGAAGACCGCCAAAAAAGTTTGAAGACCCCGAATTACAAACGATGGAGATGACACTTTGAGTCAAAAGCAAATGGCTGCAACATTAAATGTTGCACAACAAACAATTTCTGACCGTTTAAAAGCTATGGGAAGAATCCAAAAGTGTGGAAAATGGGTGCCACACGAATTGAATGAAAGACAAATGGAAAACCGAAAAAACACTTGTGAAATTTTGCTCCAAAGACACGAAAGAAAATCGGTTTTGCATCGGATTGTCACTGGCGATGAAAAATGGATTTATTTTATGAATCCTAAACGGAAAAAATCATGGGTTAATCTGGGACAAGCATCAACATCGACTGCAAAACCAGATCGATGCGGCAAGAAGACAATGCTGTGTGTTTGGTGGGACCAGAAAGGTGTGCTGTACCACGAGCTCCTCAAACCTGGTGAAACCGTTAATACTATAATAAAAGACAACAAATAAGCAATTTGAACCATGCATTGACGACCAGAATGGGCCAGAAGACACGGCAAGGTAATTTTGCTTCATGACAATGCACCTGCACACAAAGCAAAACCGGTTCAGGATACAATCAAAACACTTGGATGGGAGCAGCTACCCCACCCGTCGTATTCACCAGACTTGGCTCCTTCCGACTACCATTTGTTTTCATCGATGGGGCTCGCATTGGCTGAGCAGCCCTTTGATTCCTACGAGGAGGTTGAAAATTGGGTGTCTGATTGGTTTGGTTTAAAAGACGAAGAATTTTATTGGCGTGGTATTCCAAATTGCCAGAAAGGTGGTCAAAATGTGTAGAAAACAATGGCTAGTACTTTGAATAAAATGTTTTTACTTTCCCATTAATAATAAGTGGTTTAATTAAAAAACCCTCATTTCATACCGGAATACCTGGTACATACGGGTTGCCTTTTATATTTCGGGATTTGGCAACCCTAGTGTTCCAATCTGGCAACTGCCAGCTCTGTCGTAAAGTTTGACATTTTTGAGATTATACGTACTCAGAACGTTTTGACATACGAGCGCTATTTGTGTTGTTTACAGTAACTTAAAAGACTCATCTCGTTCAAAAAATGGAATTAAATCGCAAAAATTTTCCTGCGATTATTTTTCTACAACTTCCGACGTGTATTAACTCAACAACAGTGCATTGATGAACTTAATTCAATTCTTAGCGATGAAGCTCCATCAAAGACCAGTGTTTATCGATGGTATGCTGAATTCAACCGAGGTCGTAGTTCACTCCAAGACGAATTTCGTGAAGGTCGTCCAAAATCAGTTGTTTTTCCGGAAACCATAGACGCTGTGCACCAACGGATGTTGCAAGATCGTCATGGGACCTATCGTGAGATTGAGACAACCTTAGACATTAGTGGGACCAGCATACATTCAATATTGCATGAACATTTGACCGTCAAAAAAATTTTGAAAAAAGTTGGATCCCACATAATTTGTCAATCGCTCAAAAAAAAGCTCGGGTCGATTAGTCGAAAGAAATGCTCCAAAGATACGATCGCGGTGCTTCGAAACAGGTCTATGACATCGTGACAAGTGATGAATCGTGGATTTACGCTCATGAGCCCGAAAGTAAACGGCAGTCGACTGTATGGGTGTTTCAAATTGAGCCAAATCCAACAAAAGTTGTTCTCGCACGAAGCACTTTCAAGTAAGTGGTCGCCTGTTTTTTCGGAAAAACTGGACATGTCGCAACCGTACAACTAGAACAACGCAGAACAGTCAATTCTAAGTGGTACACAACCATTTGTTTGGCAGTTGTCTTCCAGGAAATCAGAAAAACCAACCGCTGAAAACGGATCACTCTTCACCACGACAATGCGAGCTCTCACACATCGACTCAAGCAACTGCATTTTTCAGCAATCAAACATCGATTTGATGAGTCATCCGTCGTATAGTCCTGACTTGGCACCGAATGACTTCTTTTTATTCCCGTAAGTAAAAAATTAAATGAGAGGTCAACGTTTTGTGACGACTGAAGAAGCGGTTGATGTGTTCAGAATGCATGTTTTGGAGATACCTCAATCAGAGTGGCAAAAGTGCTTCGACAATTGGTTCAAACGCATGGAAAGGTGTATAGATCTTAATGGGGAATATTTTGAAAAACAATAAAGCTATCTTCGATGATTAATATTCGTTTTTTTCTCTAATCCCGAAATATAAAAGGCAACCCTCGTATTAAGAGGCGAGTTCTGTGAACATTTTATTTCACGTTCGGGACCGGTCAGTTGGCCTCCTAGATCGTGCAATTTAACGCCTTTAGACTATTTTTATGTTGAAGCTCATGTATATACAGACAAGCCTGCTTCAATTGACGCATTGAAAGATAACATTGAAGCATTTATTCGTGAGATACCGGCCGAAGTGCTGCAAGGAGTATGCCAAAATTGGACTAAGCGGATGGACCATTTACCAAAGTCAACATTTGCATGAAATAATCTTCAAACATTAAATTATATTGACCGTACTAATAATAATAATAATAATTGTTGGCGCGACAGTCCACAGGGGGACCAGGGTCTAGCTCCCTCATTAGCTACTCGTGTTGTGCGCGCTACTGTTCTCTCACGAGTAAAAGGGAACTACAGTTTTTGCCGACTCCGAACGGCGGAATTCGAGAGTCTTTCTTAGACAGTTGTTACTCTTTGAGTGTTGTCAGCAGCTCGAAAGAGGTAGTGCCGTGAAAAATTCGAGGTGTTCAGCCGGGAATCGAACTTGGACCTTTGGTGTGGGAGCGTCGCCTTCTACTCAATACGCCATGGCGGCCACAAAGTTACACATTCGTCCCGATAAACTGACGCTTGGGCACCACTCCATTTATTGCAAGTCATAATAAAATATCGCTTTCAACGCTTTTTGGATCGGTGTTTACCTTCATTACTGTCTGTGTAGGGGAACCTTCAATAAATTCCTTAACAGCAAAGCTTCTGGTACCCACTTCGTTCTTCTTGAATCTTGTTAGCAATCCAACAGAAT
The DNA here is from genome assembly GCA_955652365.1 of Eristalinus aeneus. Taxonomy (NCBI): domain Eukaryota; kingdom Metazoa; phylum Arthropoda; class Insecta; order Diptera; family Syrphidae; genus Eristalinus; species Eristalinus aeneus. The sequence goes on from OY019132.1 coordinate 42,792,579, forward strand.
GCTTGAAAAAAACTGTAGTCCAGAAGCCGAACTCTTTATCTTAGGTATGTGAGCGTGACACATTTATTCATAATAGAAGCTCAAAATTGTTGAATTGAATTGAATTGAACTTGTTTAGGCAATTTCTGTAAAAAGTACACTTCCACTGATTGAGTTTAGAACTGCAGTCACTTTTCCTTTTTCACTTAGCATCCGATGTATTTGTCGTCTGCCTTCTCATGTTTACAGTTGCAAACGCTATTTACAATTCATTTGCTTAGTCAATTACCTAGCTCATGCTTATCACCTAGTCACGCGATTTGTCTCCGTAGAATACAGTCGGGTTGCTGTTGAGGGTAAACAAGATTGCATTGCAATTTGTGCTTAATTGAATTTTATGCAACGTTACTAAGGTTATGTTTACAGTTGGAGCTAGAATACGGAACTACTTATGTTTCCAAGGCAATAAGTTGTAGCTATTGAAAAACAAAAATGTTTCGAGAAGAAGGTACACCGATAGCTGTCGGGTTTAGCAAATGTCAAAAATTTGATCAATTCAAAATTTTATTGGGGCTATAATTTGGTCTATGTGGCACTTAAACTTCAAACGACCGACCGTAGGCTTTAAAGTTCTACTCTGTTTGGACCTTTCACTAAGTTGCAATGTCGTTCTTTCTTGAATTTTCTGGTCATTTCAGCTTTTGGCACAATGCAACTTTAGTCCTTTCAGATTTCTAATTTTGAGAGAATTTTGGTAAATAAGAATGTGGCACTTAAACTTGATCCGACTGACCGTAGGTTGGCTTAAAAGTTCTACTCTGTTTAGGCCTTTCTTTTTCTCGAATTCTGGTCATTTCAGCTTTTGGCACAATGTAACTTTAGTCCTTCCAGATTTCTGGTTTTGAGGGAATTTCGGTAAATAAGATTTTTGAACAGTTTTATATCTTTGGAGAAAGACGACTTTTGGGATTTCTGCCAGTTTGGCAGGATTGTACTTTTCTTCTATGATCTGTTAAGGATATTTTAAAATTTTGTGAGTCTTCATGAGTTTTTGGCTTTTCAGGAAAATACAAACATTTTGCGAGATGTTTTTCGTTGCACTGGGTATTTGAACATTATGTTCTGTGGCGTACTTCTTTGCATTTCCTGTGCGTAGAAAATTTCAGATTTATTGACTTTCTAGGATTTAAGAATTTCGACATTCTCTCAACTGCAAATTCCCCAGCCTTTCGAATTTTCGTAGGTTTCAGAATTCAGTCCTTTTGAAATTTTGAGCTTGTTTTCATTTTTCGGATTTTAAGGCATGGTTTTCGTTTTTCAATGTGTGGTCGCCGTGGCGTAGTGGGTAGAATGCGACGCTCACACGCTGAAGGGTCTAGGTTCGACTCCCAGTTCAACACCAATTTTTCTAATATTTCACGGCACCACCTCTTTCGAGCTGCTGACAACACTCAAAGAGTAATAACTGTCTAAAAAAGCTTCTCAAATCTCGCCGTTCGGAGTCGGCAAAAACCTGTAGGTCCCTTCGACTCGTGAGAGAAAAGTAGCGCGCACAACACGAGTAGTTGATGAGCAAGCTAGGCCCTGGTCCCCCTTTGGACTGTAGCGCCAACAATTATTATTATTTCGTTTTTCAACCTTTACGTCATTTTAGAGTTTGGCATTTGTGGGATTCTGACGTTTTTAAGTGTTATGAATCTAAGGGCTGTCAATCATCCTAGTTTTTCTTATCAACCTTCAGTATGGTTCCAATTTATCTTCTTAATGGCAAAAAGTGGGCAAACAATTTGAAAAGTCTGTGGAGAAATTTTGATAATTTTAGCGAAAGTATTTTGTTATTTGGCAGCATTGCCATGATATTCTTTGAAAGACCGGTTTTCAAGGCAAACATAAATTACAAGAGAGACCAACAAATCCAAGCTGGTGACTCCCCACAGCTATTGAAAGGGACGCTAAATGAGCTGATGACAGCCGGACCGTAACCATGTTGAAAAACTACACGCTACCACAAGAAAAGACTCCGATTAGATAATTTACAGTGACAGAAGCCGCACTTTTCTAGTTAATTAACTCTCTGTGACCACTACCAGGTTGAATCCTAAATTCACCCCAGGACTGTAGTGCTGCATAAATTAGTAGAAAGTGGCTACCAACTGAAATGCTAATGCACATGGATGAGTCCATTCTTCTTCATGCAAGACTTGTCGGAAAAAGAGTCAAAATTGGGGTATTCCCCCAAGCAAATTGAAGAGAGTTCCCACGAGGCAGATGACTTATTGCACATTATTGAAAGGAAGCATAAAATAGGAACCAAGTTGACCCCTGTAGCGTGCACCGTCATAAGAACGTAGCTTGACCAACTGGACATCTGGAATTTGGCCTGGATATGAAGGTCAGGTTGCTGTATCACTGGGACAAAACAAAACCCAACACTGACCTCAAAACATGCTTCAACACCAATTAAACAATTTTCGTTTTAACCTAGCCCCCACAACGATCTTGAAGGTGCAGATTTCGTATGGCGCCCGCTTGAAGTTTTGTTTTCTTCTTTCGAATTCAATGCGTAAGGAGAAAAGTTTGTGCGACGTCAGCTTCCAAATTTGCCGATAATGAGAACATAATTGTATTTCAAGACATGGCGTCTGCAGGAATAGAACCAGTGAATAGAGGTTTCTCCATTTTTAAACCAATCACGTCCTCAATTCGCGTGGATGTGCACCCACTGCCAAATTTGGCCCAAACTGCTACTCGCCCGAAGTTTAATTGCAAAGACATCGTAATAAACTAACTCCCATCTGTGGAGATAAGACTCCAACGAATCGCAGCTGTTGCTTAGGCCACGCACTTGAAAATGTCAAGTACACATTTACAAGGGGAACACGTCATTCGCATCGAACTGGGTTATCGACCGAATGATGCCATTGCCTGGTTTTCGATTTCAACCCACACAGACCCGAATGCACAAAACCAACAATCCGCGACGCACCCGCAAATCTAGCCGCCAACCACCTGTGTAACCCCCGCACTTTGAGATAAACCAAATTAAACATAAAAGTGAATATCGGCTTGTCGATCAGTTGGGTTTGCCATCGACTACGGAAGCACAAATCAATTTTTTCCCCTCACCACTGATGTCTGTGGCTGAATTTGTCGACGTCTACCTGGGCTTGTGTTTTTTTTCTTTTTGTTTATCGTTAGTCTGCCCGTTCACTTTTCCTATTCCTGGGTGATCTTTGGATTCGGTTCTTTGTCCGCATTCAGAAATTTAAAAATAAACACACAATTGACAGATTCATTTCTCTTTCACTTTTCGCTTGTTGCCGAATATCGGAGTTTCGCTGAAAATTCATCAGCGATGCACAATTCACGGGCGCAGATACGTGATCAGCACATTACACTCACTGCTCGCCAAGGGGCAGAATTTAATTCGGATTCTAACCTTTTCGCACAGACTATGCAACAGATCGCGATTAATTTCCTCCCTCGAATTCCAGGTACTGTCGGTAAGGTGTGTTTATCCAGACGGTGAAAAAAAAACAGAAAATTACTGTTGCCGACCGATTCAAGTTCACGCGCCAAACTACCGGACAGCACAATTCAACTGAGCGCTCAAACGCCGACGCGAAACAATTGAGCAATTGGCGATACACTTCTGTAAGCGGCTCTATCAACTGTTCTGAGTTGATAATCACTTGGTTGTACGTTGCTGCTTTATTCCTCGGTTTTTAATTCCTTCAGTGATATTGGAGAATCTTTAGGCGGGCACTAACACTGGCGAATTTTCGGTAGTCTGTGCAGAACGCCGACCACTTGGCTTATTGGCTATCTGTGGACAAGTGGAGCTTTTTCTCCTCTCACTGTGGGTGACGACGCACCGCCACTACCGTCATTTATGAGCGGGTATTAATTATAGACACCTATGACTGTGTAATCAATTCGGTGGTCGTGATAAAAGCTTATGTTAGACGCTCGTAGAATGGTTTTGCTAGTTCTCTGAGCGTACCTGTGGTATGTGCGAAATACATGTGCTGTGCTGGTATGAAATTCTTATCTATTGATTAGATTGCCATTGTTTTGATGTTCTTTTCTATCGAGCGATATTTAGCAATGAGTGTGGACTGTAAGACTTGGCGACTAAAACTGGTTTGGTATCTAAATGTCGTCATATTAACAGAGGAAGTACACGTTAGTGGTAGAAATGTCAGTTTGGCATCTGGCTATCAATTAATTTTTCCATTTCACCTGAACTCATGACTTCACCTTTGAACTGTAAAGTTTGTTTAACTTTAAATTAAGAACTTGAAATCCACTTCTTTTGTGAAATGAGTCAGAAATTAGCAATGGAAGGGAATTTGGTGAATTTTAATGTGATTATCAAGTCCAGTGTTTAACTCCGAAAAATTCAGAGTACGGAATTTTCTAATGTAAAATGTAGGAATTTCTTCACTGACAATAATACAGGTTCATACAAGGATTGCTTTTTAAATGTCGGAATTAGAGCACGAAAACAAAAATTAATCATCGAAATTAGATTTATTTTTTTTTTTTTCAAAATATTCCCTATTAAGACCTATACACTTTTTCATGCGTTTGAACCAGTTATGGAAGCACTTTTGACACTCCGATTGAGGTATCTCCAAAACATGCATTCTGAGCGCATCAACCGCTTATTCAGGTGTCGAAAAACGTTGACTTCTCATTTTATTTTTTACGTACGGGAATAAATAGAAATCATTCGGAGCCAAGTCAGGACTATACGGCGAATGACTCATCAAATCGATGTTTTGAGTGCTCAAAAATGCAGTTGTTTGAGCCGATGTGTTAGAGCTCGCATTGTTGTGGTGAAGAGTGATGCGTTTTCAGCGGTTGGTTTTCCTGATTTCTTGGAAGACAACTGGCAAACAAATGTTTGTGTACCACTCAGAATTGACTGTTCTGCGTTGTTCTAGTGGTACGGTTGCGACATGTCGAGTTTTTCTGAAACAACAGGCGACTATTTGCTTGGAAGTGCTTCGTGCACGAGCAACTTTTGTTGGATTTGGCTCGATTTGAAACACCCATCCAGTCGACTGCCGTTTACTTTCGGGCTCATGCGCGTAAGTCCACGATTCATCACCTGTCACGATGTCATAGACGTGTTTCGAAGCACCGCGATCGTATTTTTGGAGCATTTCTTTCGACCAATTGACAGGAGCCTGTTTTTGAGCGATTAACAACAGATTTTTTTGACGGTCAAATGTTCATGCAATATTGAATGTATTCTGGTCCCACTAATGCCTAAGTTTGGCTCAATCTGACGATAGGTCCCATGACGATCTTGCAACATCAGTAGGCGCACAGCGTCTATGGTTTCCGGAACAACAACTGATTTTGGACGACCTTCGAAAATTCGTCTTGGAGTGAACGACGACCTCGGTTGAATTCACCATACCATCGAAAAACACTGGTCCTTGATGGAGCTTCATCGCCAAAAATTGAATTAAGTTCATCGATGCACTGTTGTTGAGTTAATACACGTCGAAAGTTGTAGAAAAATAATCGCAGGAAAATTTTCGCGATTTAATTCCATTTTTTGAACGAGATGAGTCTTTTAAGTTACTGTAAACAACACAAATAGCGCTCGTATGTCAAAACGTTCTAAGTACGTATAATCTCAAAAATGTCAAACTTTACGATAGAGCCTAGACATTTCGCTGCATTTTTGACGATCTTTTTGTGATCGGTGTAACTTAGTGTTGAATTGATACACATGCCGAGGATGGAAAGTCTTTCGATTTTTGTTTTGTTATCTAATGCCGAAATATAAAAGGCAACCGTCGTATATGAACGAATTGTAAACACCGAAAACCTTGAAATCAGTTCCAATATGTTCTCCTTTAATTTATGAATTTCCCCAATCGAATTTGAAACAAATGGTAAGCTTTTAAAAATTCAAAACAAAGTACTTGTTCTCTCCCACCCATAACACTACTCTCTGCAGTCCCTTGTCTACGATTTCTTGCCAAGTCGTCTCCCGCACAACAATTCAAATTTTCTTTCTTGTTATCAAGTCTAAAGAGAGAGTGAGAGATTTGGTTCGAAAACAACGAATACCACAGACGGGACATGATCTTGATCATGATCTTGTGTCAAAATGGTTCGCAGACGCCACACACATGCCGGTGCTCACACATGTGCTTTCTTACTCATTCTTTGATCACCAAAGCGAAAAAGCACACATCTCTAAAAAGTGTCTTCTATAGAAGTGGAGGCTCGCCCACTGGTTCGGGGAGAATGTGTTCGACAAATTTTTGCGTTGTTCGCCGCAAACAAATATTTTGTTGTCTTTTGTAATTTACGTCGGAGATCTGTGTGGAACGGTTGAAGGCCTTCTGTTGCCGGGACCATGTGGTTGTGAGGCCAAAGCTCTGTTTTTCCATATTTTTGGCAATCCACGTGATCATCTCACGATCATGAGTATTCACAAATAGACAAGAACAACAATAGAACCAGATGAATGATCGTTCAAATGACTTGGTCATCGGCTTATTGAGTGCTAATTGAGTGAAAGACTAGACTACAAGATTCCAGACCAAGATCAGACGCAAACAAAGATGATACGAGGATCAAGTTTGCTGTCACCAGTCAAACTTCGTCTCCAGTGTACATGTCGTGGAAGACGTGATAGATTGCAGCCGTGCCGCAAAAGCTGTTGTCGCCAATTCAACTTGTCAAGTCGATCAATTGGGTTCAAACTCCATTAGAAGTTGAAGCGTTTATGAGACTGATTATCTTGTTAGTCTTGATATATGGAAGCGACGAGTGAACGATAAGCCATAATGTGACGCAGGTGAATACATTCGACAGAATTGAAAGACAAATCAGAGTGCGATCCAAAAATATATATCGAAGCTTGAGTTCAGACTAAGGCAAAGCAACTTAAACGGAAAGGAAGTCCTCATACAAGAGAGCTTTGATTGATAAATACATTTATTGGACTCACAATAAAGTCTTCATAGGCGAAGGAGACCCAAGGTTCAATGCCTATGCGAAGCGTTGATTCTCAGCGAAAGTTCTGAAAACTCCGAAAAGTTAGGATTTTATCGAATACGCTGCTTATGGGTTTGGTGGTTTCTTGGGATCCAAATATCCAATGAAAGCATTGTGTTGTCATTGTATTTCCTTGTGACGGTCATGAAAATTGTCGAGGAAATAATAGCCATGATACTGGCTCAAAACCAGGAGGTGATAAACATTACACGCCAAGGCTGGTGTATACCATCCCTTGTGGTGGCAGATGAAGCTATCAAGTATGCTATCGTATCTTTTGATGGTTTCAAGGCACCCAGTACTGATGGCATACACACAAAAAAGTTGCAGAGGGCATCGACCCATTACGATTGGGACCGAAAATAATTTTCACTGCCAGCCCTGCTCTGGCGCACATTCCAAACTACTGGCACACAGTTAAGGTTGCCTTTACACCAAAAATTGGTAAGGGGAACTACCAAACACTTCAGGCCTAAAAGACTTTCTTTCTTACATCCTTCCGGTGCGATAACTCGTTCTGACTGAAACCGTTGTCCTTCTTTTAACCAGGAGGAAAAATCTGACTGGTCTGGCGCAACTAGTACTTAAAGGTGCCATCATTGCCTATTCCGATGAAGGTAAATAACTAAGTGCTAATAATGTTAATTTTTCGCGTGACAGTCCACGAGAGGACCAGGGCCTTGCTTGCTCATCAACTACTCGTGTTGTGCGCGCTACTCTTCTCTCACGAGAAGTTTAGTTTTTTGCCGACTCCGAACGGCAAAGTTTGAGAAGCTTTTTCGTGGCCAATTCTTACACCTTGAGTGATGTTAGCTGCTCGAAAGATTTGTTGCCGTAAAAAACTCGAGGTGTAGAGCCGGGAATCGAACCTACCCCTTCGGCGTGTGAGCGTCACACTCTACCCACTACGCCACGGCGGCCGCCACCAATTATGTGCTATCCTCGATAAAAATCTTCTTTGGAAAAAAACACAGTGAGAGGAAAACTTCCAAGGCATTGGCAGTCTTTTATCAGTGTAAGGGGGTCGTTAAAACTTCGGGCCTATCACCAAAGAAGTCTTTATGTATGCGGATTTGGACTGCTAAAACTCCTTCCACATTCAACTACATCTCCCGATTAAAAGGGAATAATCTTTGGTTCAACTCGGACTGGAGCTCGCAACTCCTGTGACACTAGACTTATGGACATGCCGTCTAATGCGGGAACACCAACAACACAGTTGCGTCGTCTGAAGCCGGGGACCTTGTGGAATACGACAACTTTAAACTATACGCCTTGAATTGTCAAGTCTTCCTCCGTCAATGCCCAACCAGATGGCGGCAGTTTGGTGCTGATGTGGTGGAATAAAAAACATGCAGTGAACCAAAAAAAAAACTGGGACAGTTATTACCTTCAAATTCAGCTTAAAATATCTCAGCCATTTTTTAATATATTAAAACGAAATAAATTGCATATGGAACTGCCGTTTAATACGGTTTCAGTAATCCAAACGCATTTATTGTCAATTTTTTAATTTTAGCAACTAAAGGCTTAAATCAAAAATAATGCAAATTCATCGGCCAAAAAAAAAAAACTGGGACAATTACAAAAAATGAAAATAATTATTTTTTTAATATTTTGTGTGTCATCCTTTTACTTTTATAACTTCCTGCAAGCTTCTGTTCATCGATCCGACCAGGTTTTTTGTTATAGCCGATGCAATTTTTTGCCATCCTTCACACAATGCTGTCCTTAACTCCTCTCTGGTAAAAATGGTTCTTTTTCGAACTTCTTTTTCTAAAACAGCCCAAAGTTGCTCTATAGGATTAAGATCCGGACTTTGGGGGGGATGTGGCAACACTTTTTTTACGTTCCAAATACACCAATCTCTTGTTATACTGGCTGTGTGCTTTGCATCATTATCATACAATAGCATAATACCCGGCGGTAGTCCCAATTTTTCTTTGGTTTCGGGGTACAACGTTTTAGAATATCCAAACTTTGTTAAATTTCCTTCAATTACATGAAGAGAACCAACTCTGTTTGTTGCCATTAAACCCCAAAACATTATGTTCGCATCACCGTGCTTAACTGTAGAAGTGACATGTTTGAGATACAAAGCAGTTCCGTCCCTCCTCCACACAAAGCGTCGGCCTTCACTACCGAAAATGTTAAATTTTGGTTCGTCACAAAAAATTACTTGATTCCAGAACTCATCCGTCTTCTGCACGTATTTCTTGGATACATACTCCAGTCGGTTTTTTATGTTTCTTTATGATAAGGCTGGCTTTTTGCGAGGTGTGCGGGCTTTTAGATAATTTTTATGTAAAAAATTGCGAGCTGTTTACGGATGAACTTCTGTAATTTTTTCTTTCTTCAAAGATTTGCCAATTTCCACAGCTAATTCCTTCTTGTTTCTATTTACAACCTTTTAAATTCTTCGTTTACTTTGATCCGTAAAAATGGCTGAGATATTTTAAGCTGAATTTGAAGGTAATAATTGTCCCAGTTTTGTTTGGGTCACTGTAGGCTCTTTGTCACAGAGGCGCTTGCTGCGATTCCTCTGGAAGACTAAAAAATTAATGCTTGGAACTACAGTGGTGTGCAAATTAATTGTGACAAACGAAATTTTCAATATATTTTCAATTAAAATTAGAAAAGAACAACACAGGTTTATTTTTTTTTTTCTAGAAGGGACCTACACTTTTTTGCCGACTCCGAATGACGAAATTTGAGAAGCTTTCTTAGACAGTTATTAGTCTTTGAGTGTTGTCAGAAGCTCGAAAGAGGTGGTGCCGTGAAAAATTCGAAAAATTGTTGTTGAGCTGGGAATCGAACCTAGGCCCTTCGGCGTGTGAGCGTCGCACTCTACCCACTACGACAAGGCGGCCACGAAAAGTGATAGAGTATCATCCCCCAAAACACCATTAATCTCACGGAACGTTTCTCTAGCGGATTTGCCTTTAACGAAGAAAAACTTTAAAATAGCGCGAATTTCGGCGCTACTGAACTCCATGTTTGCAAGTCTATAATTGTTATACGCTATATCCAAACTAATCATGCATAGCGTGGTTTTAGAGGTTAGTCCAAGACCTTTCAAATGATGATTGAGTTGCCAGATACGAGCTCTGTAGCGCTTTGTACATAGCCGGAAAATTCATATTTAAAAAAAAAAACCTACAAAACATAGTCTACTACAAATAAATTAAAAAAAATTGCTTGTCTCAATTCACATGCACACGGCTGTACAATGGACCAGTTTTTGATTTTAAGTGCTTTAGTGTAGTGTTTCAAAACTTACAAGAAAATAAACCATTTGCTGTCTAATGAGAGTCGCTAGCGGCGCCTTACAAACACAGAACGACTCTTATTTGTCCATATATGAAGCTCCCACAGAAATTCATTTGAAAATTGCAAGCTTACGTTTTGAATATTAAATAATTCGGTTTGCAATTGTCTTTGTGTCCGCTGCTAGCTTTGGGTTTCCCAGCAAAGTGCTTGCATTTGTAATGTCTTTGAAAACAGCGGAGGATGCTTTCTCTTGTGATCCATCAGACACACAGCTACTCATTCCAGGGAGTCGTCGTTGACTGCTCCTACATGACTATTTTAATAAGCATCAGGATGAAGAATTTCGATTAGCTTGGAGGGTGTGTTTTGCTGTGTATCGAATGCCCGTAGAAACTCATGCAGTGTCTAATCAAATCACCGCCGAGGGTTTCCTTTGACTGTCGCATTGGAAAAAACGAAACTTCTTCCATGCACAAAGACAGACAGGCAGGCTTTGAATTTTGTCAATTCAAATAATGCTACTATCTGCTTCGCAAGTCAACTAATATCAATCGACTTTTTGACTCCTAACATGTTAAGTTGGCTCTTTTTCGTTCCACATGTTGATGGCTCCCTTTGCTATAACATTCACGTCTTCTGCCCCATATTCAGCCTGAATTTTCATTGCTCTTCCTCATTAGTATGTCATAACTGTAGCAGTTAACTTGTTATACGTACCCGAGAATAAAACTCACTACACAGCGACTATCACCAATTAAGTACTCCCTCTCCCCTTCGGCCAACACACGACATTCCTCCTCTTTTAATGACATCTCATTACAACTGACATAATTGCAGCCAATAAAATTGAACGTGTCCTTGCAACGGTCGGAACGGTGATCAAAAAAACATTCTTATCAGACACCGCTGTAACTCTACTCCAAAGAGCAGAAAGCGGACGCCCACTAAATAACCCCCAATACGAGTGGTAATTAATCTAAATTCGCAGCACTGGTCGAAGGAAAAGTTGGCAGATAAGAACGAGCCCGCTGCCATAGTCCACCAGTCATAGTCCAGTCACTTCGCACCCCACTCAACTGAGATATGAAGCCAAAATGTAATTTTATCTCAATGGCGTGTGGTTCAAACTCCACAAGTGAATTTTTATCTAAGATTGTTCGCCTTTATGGAGGTTAATATTTTCCCAATCGATATCAGATAAGAAGGCGCATCGTTAACTGCTATCAGAGTATGTTGTCTTGTACGTATTTGTACAGATACATGGCTTAAGGGTAAACATTCGCAGGCATGAATTTGTTCGCAATGTTTACCATCGAATGTAGTTGGTTCTCCTAAAAGTATACCAGGGAATTGTTAATTTGTTTTGATCGGGTACTGATTGTCAGAGCAGGTTGTTGTATGCACTCAGGGCGATGTGTGCACATTCCAGTGCATTTCAATCTTGAATTATGGTAATGTGTAGCTTGCTTGGCTTTGTGGTTTCTTCATACTTTGGGCGCAAAACGCTGCTGCACACTCCTCTTGCGTGATTTACAATTTCCGGATTGTGGAATACTCCAAATTTTGTCATATTGCTTAGAAATTTCACCGAATGAAGGTATTCACTACTGTTCTCACTTCAGTTCACATTATTCAGAAATTGTTGAAGATTTCCAGGAATTTGACTCTCTTTATGCGCCTACTGCTTTTCATGGATAAAAGAAGACAATTTTATGGATATGGAGACACAGTTAATAGCTTATGTATTAAAACTAAGGTACAATAGTCAACTTCCAAAGAGGTTATCGGTTCGTTTTGTTGGTACAATCACGTGAAAATCTGCTAAAAAAAAGTTTCAAATATAGGGTTGGCAACTAAGCAATTGTAGCCGCCGTGGCGTAGTGGGTAGAGTGCGACGCTCACACGCCGAAGGGTCTAGGTTCAATTCCGGCTTGAACACTTCGAAATTTTCACGCCACGACCCCTTCCGAGCTGCTGACAACATTCAAAGAGTAATAACTGTCTAAGAAAGCTTCTCAAACTTCGCCGTTCGGAGTCGGCAATTAACTGTAGGTCCCTTCTACTCGTGAGAGAACAGTAGCGCGCACAACACGAGTAATTGATGAGCAAGCTAGGCCCTGGTCCCTCTGTGGACTGTCGCGCCAAAAAAAAAAAACTTAGCAATTGCTGATTACTTTTAGAAAATAAAAGATAATTTTTTCATGGAACGAAATAACTTAATTCTGTAATGTATTGCCCATTTTGAGCAATGACCTTTTACCATCTTTCAGGCAGTATCATAATTCCACGTTCATAAAACTTCTCGTTTTTATCAGAAACAAATTGAGCCAGGTATGATTGGACATCGTCATCAACTTTTTACCAGTCAAAGAGTTTTGCAAAGATCGAAATAAAAAGCAATCAGATGATGCAAGGTCAAGGCTACATGGTAGATGTTGCAAAACATTAGAGACTTTGAAACCAAACCATTGCGACAACGCAACAGTGGACGGCCTAGACTAAGGTGGCGCACAAAAGTTGAGAAAGACCTCAACCAACTGGGAGTGTGCAACTGGAGGCAGCTGGCGAAAAATCGTGCTAGCTGGAGAGGCATGTTGGTTGATGCCCAGGTCCACCCCGGACTGTGATGCCACAAGAAAAAGAAGAAGATCAAAGACGGTCGAATGAAAGCATGCCTTATGAGTGTTATCTCAGCGTTGTTTGCTCAGTCTTCAAGGAGACCCACCGAACTGCGCCAATAATCGGGGAATTAGACGTCACAACATCGCCTACAAGATCCTCTCTGCCGTATTATGTGAGCGTCTGAAACCTTTTGTCCACAATCTGATAGGTCCCTATCAGTTTGGTATCAGGCCAGGGAAGTCCACATTAGACCAGATCTTTACTTTACGGCAGATCCTGGAAAAGACTCAACAAGTGCAAATCTACACTCACCACCTATTCGTCGATTTTAGGTCCGCATATGACAGTGTGCATAGAGGCGAGCTATACAATGCCATGTCTAGTTTTGGCATTCCTAAACTCGGCAAATTGTGTAGGACGACGATGGAGAACTCTCGGTGCTCCGTCAAGGTCGGTAACGAATTCATCGAGACCTTCAATGCCAAAAAATGTCTTAGACAAGGCGACGCACGGTCATGTGACTTCTTTAACATCATCCTCGAGAAGATCGTGCGAAACTCACAAGTCAACACCAGAGTCAGAATAAGTCAGAAGAATCCAAGAAGAAGATGTCAGAAATCCAGAAGTCAATTCATTGACGTGATTTGACGAACACAGCGAGCCACTAATGATGCGTTTGCTGACATTGAAGCGGAAGCAGCTAAAATGGGTCTGGAGGTTGATGAGGGCAAAACAAAGTACATGCTGTCATCAAGCACACAACATTGACACGTTAACGTCACACTAGGTAGCAGAAACTTCTAGGTAATCAAGGACTTCGTTTACCCCGGCTACCCGGTTAATAGGGGCAACAACATCCACTGTGGGCAGCAGCACGGCAGCAGATGGCTGTCAAATCAAATAAAAAACAAACCTCTGAACTTTCATATGTCTGATAGCTGTTTACGAATTTCGACGAAAAGTCGTTTCACAAGTTTCGGTAGATTTACCCTCTGCAAGAGAGATTTTTACCCAAGGTACTTAAGTACGAATTTATGTACACAAATCAATTGGAACAGACCTAATAATTGTCGGCGCGACAGTTCACAGGGCGACCAGGGACTAACTTACTCATCAACTACTCGTGTTGGGCGCGCGACTGTTCTCTCACGAGTAGAAGGGACCTACAGTTTTTTGCCGACTCCGAACGGCGAAATTTGAGAAGCTTTTCTTTTGTCTATTACTCCTGCAAAAATGTTGTTTATGGGCGAATACAAAAATTGATTTCACGTACCACCTGTTAGTTTATTTATTTTGAACTTTCTCAGTGTTTCCTCTCTACAAATATTATTGTGGGTTGGATGAGATGAGTTTTCCTCTTCTTAATAATCCACACATTTAAAATCAGAAGCCCGTGTAAGGTTATCCTTGCGCAGCGGACAATGGGCCCTCTAACTAGACAATTTAAATTTTTTCTGCTTAGACTTAGAATGGCAGTCGTTCTTTTTAAGTCCATGTTTGGACACATCTGTCTCGCATGTCAGCAGTTGTTAAAATCATTTGCAATTGTTAGTTCTAAAATGTGAAAATTGATTGAAATTTTCAATCAAATCCTGGATCTTAAATCGCAAACAACTGGATATCTCCATGAACAGGAACCCAGCACACCGCAAGGCAGTATCAGGGGAATCCTATCTTTTTTGTCTTTGAACTGAAAAAATGGTTGCCGGTGTACAAGCCAGTTGTTACCTACCTTCAGTTTTTCTGCGTCTTCCAAACCGAAGTAGAATTTACGTCTATTACTGAGATGGCATAGTATGAGTCGAAACAATAGTATAAACCTATCTCACCAATAGCCGTAAATTCCGCTTATGTCTTTAATGAGCTACAGAAAAATTTGAAGTAGGTAACACGAGCTGAAGATGCTTCGAGTACCTACAGCCGGTACTCGATCCGCTTCCGAAGATTTCCTCGTTTCCCAAAATCGCATACTGAGTATATAGATTTGCCTTTTATATTTCAGGATTAGGGAACAAAAACAAATATTAATCATCGAAAATAGCTTTATTGTTTTTCAAAATATTCCCTATTAAGATCTATACACTTTTCCACTTACACTTTTCGCGTTTGAACCAAGTGTCGAAGGACTTTTGCCACTTTGATTGAGGTATCTCCAAAACATTCATTCTGAACGCATCAACCGCTTATTCAGGTGTCGAAAAACGTTGATCTCTCATTTTATTTTTTACGTACGGGAATTAAAAGAATTCATTCGGTGTCAATTCAGGACTATACAGCGGATAACTCATCAAATCGATGTTTTAAGTGCACAAAAATGCAGTTGTTTGAACCGATGTGTGAGAGCTGGCATTGTCTACGAAAATTCGCGCATCATCCCCCTGCAACAGTTCTTGTTGCAACTTTCCAAGAAGCAGTTATGCGAAACTGGAATTCATCCTAACCCAATCGTCAGTAACTTAAGGAGCTCAGTCCCTGGATAACGATTTCTTAATGCACACAACATGTTAAATGAAGAGATTTTTCCCCCGACATCTTCTGCATGCGAGCCGTATCACTTCTTCTCCAGCAGTGATACAACATACCATCGAGGTTGACCCTGGAAACAACACCCCCTCCCCCCACCACCACAAAGGAACATCATTGACACACGGATCTGAACACCTCGATGTTAAGACAGGACATCGTTATATGATATAAACAATTCACTTGTACACACTCAAACTATGTAAGACAGTTTTTCATCCGTCGGGCCCCTATTGTTAAGCCGACACATATATATGTATATTCACTGTAGTCTTAAGCTTGAAAATCTGAAATTGTAAATATTTTTGTTCAACAAAGAAAAATTTAAAAAAAAAAAAGCTGGCATTGTCGTGGTGAAGTGTGTCTTCGGCGGTAATATAATAATAATTGTTGGCGCTACAGTCCAAAGGGTGACCAGGGCCTAGTTTGCTCATCAACTACTCGTATTGTGCGCGCTACTGTTCTCTCACGAGTAGAAGGGACCTACAGTTTTTTGCCGACTTCGAACGGCGAAATTTGAGTCTTTCTTAGACAGTTATTACTCTTTGAGTGTTGTCAGCAGGTCGGAAGGGGTGGTGCCGTGAAAAATTCGAAAAATTGGTGTTGAGCCGGGAATCGAACCTAGACCCTTCGGCGTGTGAGCGTCGCACTCTACCCACTGTTCTGCGTTGTTCTAATAGTACGGTTGCGAAGTGTCCAGTTTTTCCGAAAAAAAACTGGCAACCATTTGCTTAGAAATGCTTCGTGCATCTTCCAACTCTTCTTGGGTTTGGCTCAATTTGAAACACCCATACAGTCGACTGCTGTTGACCTAACGGGCTCATACGCGTAAATCCACGATTCATATTCTGTCACGATGTCATAAACTGGTTTCGAAGCACCGCGATCGTATTTTTGGAGCATTTCTTTTGACAAATCGACACGAGCCTTTTTTTTGAGCGATTGACAACTTGTGTGGGATCCAACGCGAACAAATTTGTTTGCCGGTCAAATATTCATGCAACATTAAACGTATGCTGGTCCCACTAATGCTTAAGGTTGTCTCAATATCATGATAGGTCACATGACGATCTTGCAATATTAGTTCTAGCGCAGCATCAATGGTTTCCGGAACAACAACTGATTTTGGACGACCTTCATGAAATTCGTCTTGGAGTAAACTACGACCCCGGTTCAATTTACTATACCATCAACAAACACTTATCCTTGATGGAGCATCTTCGCCAAAAATTGAATTAAGTTCATCGATGCACTGTTGTTGACTTAATCCACGTCGAAAGTTGGAAAAAATAATCGACGAAAATGTTCACGATTTAATTCCATTTTTTGGGTGAGATGAATCTTTTAAGTTACTGTAAACAACACAAATAGCGCTCGTATGTCAAAATGCTCTGAGTACGTATAACCTCAAAAATGTCAAACTTTACGATAGAGCTGGCAGTTGCCAGATTGCAACACTATGGTTGCTAAATCTTCTTCTCCTTCGGATGGCGCTACAGTCCGGGGTGGACCAGGGCTTCAAACAACATGCCTCTCCAGCTAGCACGATCCCTTGCCAGCTGTCTCCAATTGCGAACTCCAAGTTGGTTGAGGTCCTTTTCCACTTGTCTGCGCCATCTCAGTCTAGGAAGTCCTCTGTTGCAGTTTCCCTGTGGTTTGGATTCGAAAACTCTTCGGGCCGGAGCAGTGCTGTCCATGCGCTCTACATGGCCTAGCCACCTTAAGAGTTGTATCCGTAGACGCTGGACTAGGCTCATGCCGCTGTACAGCCCATACAGTTCGTGATTGAATCTTCTCCTCCAGATGCCATCAACGCAAACAGGACCAAAATTCGCACGCAGAACTTTTCTCTCGAAGAGACCAATGGCTTCCTCATCCGCTTTTAGTGGCGTGCAGGTTTCTGCGCCGTAAAGCAGGACTGAGATGATCAAGGTGTTGTACAAAGTCACTTTGGTCGTTCGGGAGAGGGCTTTATTACTCAATTGCCTAAGTCCTAAGTCCAAAGAAACAGCGATTGGCAAGAGTGATTCTGCGCTTGATTTCGGTACTGATGTTGTTGACTCGAAGTGTCTGCTGCCTATAGTGACACTCTGTCCGAGACGTCGATGTTCTGCGTCCTTCTTCGATGACAGCATATACTTCGTTTTGTCCTCGTTTACAACC